>JAQZBX010067445.1:0-15931 GCA_029593785.1 Cabassous unicinctus
TGGGGAATGGTTGTGTGGGGGGTTGTTGGGGGTGTGGGTGGTGGGGAGCATGGGAATCCCTGTAGTTTCTGAGTAATATTTGGGTAATCTAGGCACCTTTATAAAATGTATACATATATATATAACAAATAACATTTATGTAAACAAATGCACATATATGCATATGTATTATATATCATTTTACAAATAAAAAAAATTTCTCTACACATGGCTTTCCTGCCTCTTTTATTTGAACCTATAATTAGCACTATACTCATTAAATATATGTCCCAGAGACTTAAATCTTTGGTCTGATCATATGCCTGTTGAGCCCTGAATCTCAGCAGAATTGCAACACCTACTCTCCAGTTCATTGGACTTGCCCATGACAATTAACAAAAACGATGATGATGGGTAATCCCCATCCCAAAAAACAGAGAGTATCTACAACTGCAAGCAAGACAGTTCCATCCATCTACCCCATGGGATCTAAGCCCCTTCTCAATCAGAAACAGAGTGGGAATCACCATGCTAAAATCCTCAAGATTGAGGAATGAACAAACATAAGGGCAGATTGCAACTATGGACTAAAGTAGACTTATTATTATCCTAGCAATGGAAGAACTTGTAACATTGATATAAAGGCAGTGGCCACCAGAGGTTCTAAGGGGAGGGAGAGGGAAGAATGGGTGTGACTTGGGGCATTTTTTGGACATTGGAATTGTTCATGGCATTGCAATGACAGATACAGGCCATTACACATTTTGTCAAAACCTGTAAAAATGTGTGGTGCAAAGTGTAAACTATAATGTAAACTATTGATCATGGTTAATAGCAATGCTTCAATATGTGTTCATCAATTGTAACAAATGTACCACACTAATGAAAGATGTTAATGTGGGAAAGTGTGGAGGGAGAGGGGATGACACATATGGGAATCCCCCTATATTTTCAATGTATCATTTATGTAATCTAGAGCTTCTTTAAAAGTTAAATTAAATTAAAATTTTTAAAAAGATACAGAAAACATTACCAAAAAAAGTGGAGATACAAAAGCTTAATCCAGAATATTTTCAATATGAGTTACATGATGAGAAAACAAAGATAAGAAGGGGTGAAAATATATTTTAAATAGTAGAAGAAAATTGTCAAGTGTTGAAGACAAACATGAAACTTCAGATTGAGTCTACACATTGCCGGACTGTAAGGGAAAAAAAAAAACCCACATTTATATATACTCTGAGGTGAAATTTAAGGACTTCAGGGATAAAACTACTATAAATAAATTATGGTATAGCCATAAATAGAACACTATGTAACTATAAAATAAATGAAAAATCTTAATTTAAAAATATCTCCAAGATACATAAGTTTAAAAAGCCATATGCAGAATAGTAGTCATGTTGTATCTGTTACATAGTAAATTAACGAAAATGTGTATGTGTGTGTGTTCGTGTGTTTGGTGTATTTGCTTATAGATACATAGAAACCCTCTGGAAAGATGCATGAAAAACCATCATCAGGTTTACTGGCAGTGGGTAGAGATGGAACTGACTGGGTAAGAGCTAAGGATTGAAAGCTGCTGTATCCTAACACGTTTTATTCATAATTTTTGAATCATTTGAAAGTATTTTATATTCAAAAATTATACTAAAATTTTTTATAATATGAACATACAATGAGCAAAAGCTCCCAGAAAGACATAAACAGATACTTACACAAAAGAACACACACCATATTGGAATCAGGCTTTTAATCAAGAACAGTGGATATTAGAAGACAATGGATTATTTCAAAATTTATTTTGAACCTATAATTCTCTACTCAAACTATAAATCAAGTGTGGGATCAAAACAGAGACTTTTTTTCCAGTCAGGTAAGAAATCGGAAAATTTCCTTCTCACCTTCCCTTCCTATAAATATATTATTCTATTAAGTTAAAACTAGAATTCAAGAAAGTCAAAGCATAGCAGTCATGAAAAAGTATTACTAATCCAAGAATATATAACAAATAATATTATGTGTAATTAACCAATTGAATCCAATTAGAGGAGGAAGTTACAAGGCTCCATGAATAATATTTTCAAGGGGAAAAAAAATGGATTTTGAACTGGTCAGTGTTCTTAAATGCATTCAACAAATCCACTCTAGCTAGCTGCACAGAAAGGGATTTTAAAGGACATAAATAGCTAACAGAATCAGTAGGAAGGCTGGAGAAACAGGTAGTAAGGTGGGTCTCTAGGAATGACCCCAAAACTTTTTCCCAGAACTGGGACAGTAAAGAAGATGCCAACTGTGTCAATCGGAAGCTGCGACCACAGCAACCTGCTCCACATCACCCTGCCTCCGCCACGGTCAAAAGGCTCCCAAACTCTGAAGCCATCCGCCAAATTCGGAAGCCTTTACTGGAACTGCTGGCTCCAGGCCTCTGTTCCCTCTGTCACAGTCCACTCCAGTAAAACAGATGCCCTAAACCCTGCTTCCTTCTGTACGTGAGCTCCTTACCAAAGTCTCATATGTGAGTGAGCCGCCCTGATGGGCTGGAACTAAATCCTTGCAGCTCCCGTAACGACAACGTCAGAAAAATATGCTTCCCTGTTTCGGTTTGCTACAGGATGCCAAGGCGAAATACCAGAAATGGGTTGGCTTTTTATAATGGGAATTTATTAGGGTAAAAGCTTACATTTCCGAGACTGTGAAAATGTCCAAAGCAAGGTTTCACCAGAGGTGCTGTCTCACGGGATTGCAGCTGTGGGCGACCAGGCCCAGGGCGGGTAATGGCGGCCTGCTCCAGTCTCCCCTCTCCCCCAGGCCTGTCCCTTTCAGCTCTGAGCTGCTCCATGGGCCTGGCCTCTTGGGGCCTCTTTCTGTGCCTCAGTGCTCCGCTGATACCAGCCTCTGGCCTCCAGGACCTCTCCTGTACTCTTGAGGCTTTTTTCCTGTGTGTGACTTTTTTAATCCTCCGCTTATAGAGGATTCCAGTAAAACAATTAAGACCCACCCTGAAGGAGATGGGTCACCTCTTAAGGTTTTACTTGTCCAAAGACCCTACTTACAAAGGGTCTACACCCACAGGAATGGATTAACTTAAGAACATCATTGTCTGGGGTCCACCAGGACACGGACCGCGCAGCCTGTGTGTGCAAGAAAGGGGTTGGAAGGGGACTGAGCAAGCCAATCTACAATCTCTGCCAAGGACTTCACTATATAATTAAGACCATGGAAGATTTTAGTAATTTTAACTATGAAGGAGAGAAATGAAAGTCAATTTGCAACTTCTGGAAAAAAGATACAGGTTTGCACAAGGAAATCATCTCTGCAGAATACTAACATTCAGAAAAGGGACACTCCATTAAGAAACCCAAGAACAAATAAAATTGCATTAAAGAGAAAGCCAGTGATATACCATAGGCTCTTGGTTAGAATAAAAAGGCCAGAAATGAAAACCACAGAGTGTACCTGTTTTGTAGGGTAGGCCTCGTGGAAAGCTACAGCAAAGGACTGCGCCCTGCAGGAAAACTCATGCAGAAGGAAAATGCCCCTATTTCTGTTGCTCACAGGCCCAATGCATTTCCTACTTCCCTCAAGATACAGTTAGTAATAGTAGTAGGAGCACTAGTAATAGTGGTACTAGCAGCATTAATATTTTAATAATGATCCTGATGATATTGACAGCTAACATGCATGGAACATTCACTATGGATCCAGTCATTGTGCTAATAATCTACATTATCTCACAAACAATAGTAAGAATTGTTTAAGTACCAATATCTTGCAGTCTTGCAGATGAAGAGATTGAGGGCATTACCACCAGCAATGGTCAATCAAACTTCAGACAAGAAGCCCAGCATGCCCAGGGCCTTCATCTCACCAGGAGACCCAATAACTACTCCATATGGAAAGTGTTCAGCTGCTCCAAGTGAGTTCCAAGGTATTCATGAGTCACCTTGACACAGAGAAGACACAGGCTTGGTTTCCCACTGTTTTGTTTTTGTTTTTGCTTTTTTTTGAGGCAAACTGATTAAATGTTTTATCTAAGATTACTTAAACTGGCACAATCAGGATTCAAATCTAAGACCTCTGATTACAAGTGCGATTGCTTTTTTTTTTTTCTTTTTTTTTTCTGATGTACTGGGAGCCAGGGATTAAACCCAGGACCTCATGTGTAAGAAGCTGGCGCTCAACCACTGAGCCACATGGGCTTCCCAGAGTTGGTTTTTTCATTGGTTTTGCTTTTCGTTTGTTTTGTTTTTTTCAGGAGGCACCAGGAACCAAACCTGGGACCTCCCATGTGGGAAGCAGGCGCTCGACCACTTGAACCACCTCCGCTCCCATCCAGTTGCATTTTCCATTACATCAGAAATGATCACCAAGGCTTAAACCAAGCAGAAAGCTATTCTGTCCAAACTCATTGTTATAGTCACACAGGGCAAAGGCCTGCATGCCAATTCATAACTCTCCCAGTTCAGGTACAGTCACAGTGAGGAGGGTTTCTCAGTAAACAAGAGAGATAACCAGCTCCTACTATTCACACTCTACTTTATCTTAATTCAGTAATATCTCAGTAGGTGTACAGTGAGAATGCAGAATTAAGGCCATCTTCCCAGGCAAGTGTTTGCAGTACCCAGGCTTGGTGCCAACACTTTACTCACAGGAGCTTACATGGACTAAATCACACTACTTAGAAGTTGCAGAGTGGAGCTTGAATCCTGGTTGATTTGACTGTACAAATCATGATCTTAACCACAGTGCTCTACTGATGTATTATTTAAAAAGTAATGACATTTACACTTCTCAGACCCTTAGTTTAAGAGCTGAAAAAAATTTAGACAGTGAGCATGTCCAAGGAAAACCCGCAATGCACTGCTGTGAGGTGCCTACCAAAGCCCAATATGCTTTTTCTCTTTCAAAAATGAATATATCAGACAGGATATGTTAGGTTATGCTACAAAACCAACCAAAATCTTTGCAGATTGCAACAGTAAAGCCTTATTTCCCTTTCACATTGCAGTTTCATTTCCACCCTCTCTCTAGAGGCAGAGCCACAGCACTGTTAGATCAGTGGCAGAGGGAATAGAGAGCATGGTGAAGAACACAGGTTCTTAAAGTGTCTTCCCAGAAATAAAACATGACACTTCTGCTCACACTGTTTTGACCCAAGTCACAAGGTCAAGCCTGGCTTTAGGGGTGGGAAGGCAAAATCCTCTCCCAGAGAGGACACTGGGTATTGGTGAATAGTAACACAGTCTACTACAATGAGCAAACTAGCCAAAATGCAAGCAAATGTTGTTGCAATATCAGGGAAAGAGAAGAAATTAGCATTCAGGATTTATTATAGAAAACACAAGTACATTTGGGGCAGGATCAGTTTCACGCTCAACAGAATTCAAATAATGTGGATACTGTTCCTTATCTTTAAGATTTCATACTGAAATAGATTTGTGTATGTTTAAAATTCTAAAATAAAATGTTTATCAAATCAAGCATTTTAAAAAGAAATGTGAAAAAACAAAAGAAAAATTAAGACATTCCCAGATTATTAAAAACCGAGAGAATTTGTCTCTAACAAACCTTCCCTATAAGAAATACTAAAGGGAGTCCTTCAGGATAAATGAAAGAATACTAGATACTAACACAAATCCAGAAGAATTAAAGAGCACAGATAAAGGTAATTACATCAATATTATGAAAGATAGTATAAGCATATTTGTTTATAATGGCTTTCTTCTATCTAGCTTAAAAGACAACTGCATAATGCAGTGAGTATAAAACTGTGCTGACAGACCTATAATGTAAAAAGATGTGATTTGTATGACAGTGCTACAAGGGAGGGGGAGGAAGGGAAGTACATTGGAGTACAGCTTTTATTTACTTCTGCAGTTGTTAGGACTAATCTGGACTATTTTCCTTCAAGCTAATTGCTAATTATAATTCCCAGAGCAATTACTGAGAAAAAAAAAGAAAAGGGGAAAAAAAGTAAAAGAAACAAAAGAATTTAAAAGGTATACTAGACAATATCTATTTACCAAAAAGAATGCAGGAATCAAGGATCAGATGAATAAAAAAGACATGACATATATAAAACAAAGTCAAATAGGCAGACATAAAGCTTACTTTATCAATAATTACCTTACATGTTAATGGATTAAACACCCCAATCAAAAGGCAGAAGCTAGCAGAATGGATAAAGAAACATGATGTAATTATATACTGATAAATCCAAAGACACATATAGGTTGAAAATGAAAGGATGGGAAAAGATTTTCCATACAAACAGTAACCAAAAGAGAGGAGCGGCTATACTAATATCAAACAAAATAGATTTTTTAAAAACAAATCAGTTTTATTGATACATATTGATAAAACATACAATTTATCCAGAGTGTACAACCAATGGTATTTGGTATAATCACATGGTTGTACGTTCATCACTTCAATCATTATCAAAGCATTTTCATTATTTCAATAATAATAATAAAAAATACAAAACAGACAAATAAACAAGAAAATTCCTTACCTCTCAACCTCTCTGTCTTCCCTGCTGTACCTAGCTGCTATTTCTGGCTATTCTTGAACAATTATTTATTTGTTTATTAAGCAGTTTTATTGAGATATATTCACATACCATATTATCTATCCAAAGTGTATAATCAATGGCTTTTAGTATAATCATAGTGTTGTACATTCATCATTTCAAAAATTTTAGAACAATTTCATTACTCCAAAAAGAAAGACTCCACACCACTTAGCATTCTTTCCTCAGCCCTACCTAACCACTAATCTAATTTCATCTTTATAAATTGATTTATATTTACATTTTGTATAAATGGAATCATACAATATGTAGTACTCTGTGTTTGGCCTCCTTCACTTAGTATAATGTGTGTTTTTTGTGTGGTATTAACATTTTGTATTATTAACCTGCATTTGTTCAGGTTCAAAGAAAAACGATCTTATATATTCAAATACAAAGTAGATTTTAAAACAAAAATTGCTACAATAGGTAAAGAAGGATATTTTTGTAATGAAAAAGGGTCAATAAATTTAAAAGGATTGAAATCATACAATGCATGATGCATGTTCTCTGACTACAATGGGGTGAAATTAGAAACCAATAGAAGGAAATTTGGGAAATTTACAAATATGCAGAAATTAACACACAATGAACTAATCAATAACAAAAGATATATCACAAAGGAAATTAAAAGGAACTTGGAGATGAATGAAAACAAAAATACAACATACCAAAATTTATGGGATGCAACTAAAGCAGTGCTTCGAGGAAAATTTAGAGCTGCAAATGCCTATATTAACAATCAAGAAATCTCAAATCAATAACCTAACCTTCTGCCTTAAGAAACTAGAAAAAGAAGAGCAAGCTATACCCAAACCAAGCTGACAAAAAAGGAAATAATAAAGATTAAATTGAGGAAAAATGAACAAAAAACAATAGAAATAAAGAAAATCAATGAAATCAAAAATTGATTTTTGAAAAGAATAAACCATTAGCTAGACTGTCCAAGAAATAAAGAGAGAAGAATCAAATTATTAAAATCAGGAAAGAAAAGGGTATGTTTTTACTGACCACTGACCTTACAGAAATACTGGAGAATTCTACCAAATATTTAAAGAGGAAAATCACCAAACTTTTACAAACTATTTCCAAAAAAAACACGGAATAGGTAGAAACACTTCCCAACTCATTCTAAGAGGCCAGTATTACCTTCATACAAAAGCCAGACAAAGACATTACAAGAAAAGAAAACTATGGACCAATATATCTTGTGACTATAAATGCAAAAAATCCTCAACAAAATACTTACAAACCAAATCCAAAAACATATCAAAAAGATTATACAACATGACAAAGAAAGATTTATTTAGGAATGCAAATTTAGCTGAAATATAAAAATTAATAAACGTAATACACTATATTAACAATATAAAGAAAAAACTCCACATGATTATCTTAATAAAGGCAGAAAAAGTATTTGACAAAATGTAACACTCTCATAATAAAAACACTTAACTAACTCGGAAAAGAAAGAAAATTCTTCAGTTAGACCAAGGGTATAATTCCTCACTTGGATAAAGGGAAAAACCCACAGCTAACATCAAGCTTAATTACAAAAGGCTAAATTCTTCTCCCCCAAAGATCAGAAACAAAACAAGGATGTACTCTCTCACCACTTCTATTCAACCTTTTACTGCAAGTTCTAGGCAGAGCAATTAGGCCAGAAAAAGAAATAAAAGACATTCATATTTAAAAGGCATATGTAAAACTATCTCTATTCACTGATGGCATGATTTTGTATACAGAAAATCCTAGGGTATACACACATACACACACACACACACACAGACACTCAAACCTTTTAGAGGTAATAAATAAATACAGCAAGGATGCAGGGTACAAGATCATTATATGAACATTTTTATACACCAGCAATAAACAACCCAAAAATGAAATTGAGAAACAATTCCATTTACAATAACATTGCAAATAACAAAATACTTAGGAATTAATTTAACAACAAAAAAAGTGCAAGACTTGTACACTGAAAGCTACAAAGCATTGTTGAAGGAAATTAAGCCTAAAGAAATGGAATGAAATCCCATGTTCACGGATTGGAAGACATGGTTAACATGGCAATACACCCCAAATTGATCTACAGACTCAACACAAGCCCTATAAAAATAACAGCTGGGGGTTTTTTTTACAGAAATTAACAAGCTGATCCTAAAACTCATATGGAAATGAAAGGGACCCCAATTCACCACAACAATCTTGATGAAGAAGGACAAAGTTGGAGTACTCACACTTCCCAATCTCAAAACTACTGCAAAGCTACTATGGAATAGAGATCAATGGAATAGAATTGAGATTCCAGAAATAAATCCCTAAATTTAACTGATCTATTTGACAAGGAGCCAAGACAATTCAATGGAAAAACAATAGTCTTTTCAACAAATGGTGCTGGACCAAGTGAATAGCCACATACAAAAGAATGAAGTTGGACCCCCATGCCACATCATATGCAAGAATTAACTCAAAATGGATCACAAACCTAAATGTAAAACTACAAATCTTTTAGGAGAAAACATAGGGGTAAACCCTCATGGTCTTGTATTAGGCAATGTTTTTTAGATATGACATCAAAAGCACACAAGTAAAAAATTAGAAAATTGGACTTCAAAAAATTATTAAACTTTTTGCTTCAATGGAAACCATAACAAAAGTGAAAAGACAACTGATAAAATGGAAAAAAATGTATTTATAAGGAACTTGTATCCAAAATATTTAAAGAACTCTGAAAATTCAAAAATAAAAAGAAACCCCACTAAAAAGGAGCAAAGGATTTGAATAGACATTTCTCAAAAGAAGATATACAAAGAAAAGATGCTCAACGTCAGTAGTCATTAGAGAAATGAAAATCAAAACCGCAATGTGATACCACTTCATACCCACTAGGATGGCTAAATTAAAAAGATAAACAATAACAATGTTGAAAAGGATGTGGAGAAATTGGACCCTCATATACTGCTGGTGGGATTTATAAAATAGTGTTCCTACTTAGCATACAGTTTAAAACTACTTCAAAATGTTAAACATAGAGTTATCATATGAACCAACAATTCTACTCCTAGGTATATACCCAAGAGAAATGAAATCATTTTTATATATTATATATACAATGTACACAAATGTTCACAGAAGCATTATTCATAATAACCAAAATATGGAAAAATGTCTCTCAACTGATGAATGGACAAACAAAATGTAATAAATCCATACAATGGAATTTTTCAACCATAAAACCTTGAAAACAATGTTAAGTGAAAGAAGCCAGTCACAAAAGGCTGCATATTATGAGATTCCATTTATATGAAATGTCCAGAATAAGCAAATCCATGGAAACAAAAATTAGATTCATGGCTTTCAGAGGCTAAAAGTGAGGGTAATGGGGAGCAACTGATAATGGGTATAGGGTTTCTTTTTGGGGTAATGAAAATATTCTGAAATTAGATAGTGGTGATTGTTGTACACCTCTGTGAATATATTTTAAAAAACCACTGAATTGTACATTTTAAAGGGTACATTTTATAGTATGAGAATTATATCTCAATAAATGTTATACTAGAAAAAGAAAATGTAAATTCTAGAAAATAAGAATTGAAATATGAGTTAAGATACCAAATTTGCATAAAAGAGGAATAGGTTGAATTAAAGACATCATTTAAGGAAACAGAAAATTCATCAGAAAAGTTAAAAGTGCTTTCAGAAGCATTAAGAAAATACACAAAAACTTACAGAAAAATTAAATCACTGATGTGGAGGGAAGACATAAAAAACTAGCTCAGGATGTAAAAGAAAAGAATAAGGAGCAAAAGTGAGGTAATAGGAGATACTAAATATGTAAAATATATATGTGGAAGAAACCAAAACAAATGGGAGAGAAGTAATATTACGCTAGAAAGTATACTAGAAGACAATTTCCTTGAGTCAAATTAAAAACCAAATCTGAACATTTAAAAGGCATGCCATATGCCAGTTAAAATTGATAAGATTCAAATGCCCAAGTAAAAACCTGGTGAATTTGTTTAATTTTTAGGATGAAGTTTTCTTCAAGAATCCAGTCACAAGCTATGTTACTTTAAACAAATAAGTATCAGCTGTCCTTAATCTCTCCTCCACAACTTGAGATACTAGAACACAATGAAGTAGAGACTTCAGAGTTAAAAGCATATAACCTAAAAAGTTCTATACCCAGCTGAAGGTTCAAAACTAACACCCAAGGTTCGTTTTCAAGGTGGCGTGCTAGGCCATCAACAAAGAAATAAAGAAAACCTTCCTCTAAAATAGGAAAGTAATGACATAAAAGACTGGTAAAGGTTTTTAAAATCATTTATTCAAATCAGTTGAAATAATTGTTACAAATATGCCTACAAATTTAGTCATATGTCATGTGTAAACTTTTATAAAACATTTAATATAGAAATAAAAGCCTAGTGACAATATGGGGGAGGGGACACTCAGAAGATAGACGAAATAGAGGTAAAAGAAAATAAAGTATACCAATTTCCTAAATTTATATAGGGAATATCAATAAATATGTTTCTTTCTTTTTTTTTTTCATTGTGGTAGATTTGTTACAATTAATGAACACGTTTTGGAGCATTGCCATTAAGTGTGGATTATAGTTTACATTCTCTCCCACACAATTTTGTAAATTATGACAAGACATATAATGGCCTGTATCTATCATTGCAACATCGTTCAGGACAAATCGAAAGTCCTGAAAATGCCCCCATATTACACCTATTTTTCCCTCTCCCTCCTCTCAGAACTTCCAGTGGCCACTGCCTCCACATCAATGATAACAGTTCTTCCATTGCTAGAATAACAATACGTCTATAGTAGAATATCAGTACATCTACTCTAATCCGTTGTTCATTCCCCCAATCCTGAGGATTCTCAGATGGTGATGTCCACTCCACCTCTAATTGGGAGGGGGCTTGGATGCCATGGGGCAGATGGATGGGACTATCTTGCTTGCATTTGCAGACTCTCTCTGTTCCTTGGGATGGTCATTGTCCATCATCATCTCCTTATGAGTTGTCCTGGGTGAGACCAATGAACTGGGGAGTGGGTGCTACAACTCCATTGAGATTCAGGGCCCAGCTGGCACATGGACAGCCCAAAGATTTAAGTCTCTTGGACATACACCTATCAACTCTAGTACTAACTATAGGTTCAAAGAGAAGGGGCAGAAAAGCTATGTGTAGGGAAAGCACAACTAAGTCCAACTCTGTCACACTGGGGAGCATAAATTCCAAAGTAGGGCCCATTGGCAGGGCTTCAAATACCTGAGCTGTCTGCCCTGCCTATAGTGTTTGGATGTCTCCAGAACCCTTAGGAGCCCCTCTATTTGAGGCAATATTTACTTTGGCAGTCAATGAGATCCTGCTGAGATGTGCATAAGCCTAAACCCTGGGATGACCTCCCAACTTACTTTAAAGTCTCTTAGCCATATAAACTCATTTGTCTTTACCCTTTGTCCCTTTTGGTCAAGGTTTTTTCCAGTTGCATTGTTAGTTGGCACTTGGTAGTAATCCCTTGGTGCCAGGGAGGATCATCCCCGGGAGGCATGTTCCATGCTGGGGGTGGGGGGTGGGGGAAGGTACTACATTTATATGCTGAGTTTGGCTTAGAGAGAGGCCACATTTGAGCAACAAGGAGGATCTCGGGAGGTAACTCTTAGGCACTTATAATACTAGGCTAAGTTTCAATTTCAAAAGTAAAGATTCATAAGTACAGTCATCAATATCAAAGGCCCATCAATGGTCTATTTACCTTCACTAGTCACTGCCCCTGTACTTGGAGGATTCTTGATGACCAATTAGATAATGTGGCAGAGCTCCCAAGGATGGGAATTTGATATTCTTTCGGTTATGTCCAGAGCTCCACCCACCATGACAATGCCCCATGAACACGTGAAAACATTCATATGCCTTATAGATTTGCCCCAGGCAAACCTCCTCCCATGCATCCCCCATCACTGACACCCTGCACCAATGATCCTCCCCTGCCACAGTTGTAGCCCTTCCATGATTCAAAACTTCTTCAAAAATGAAGCCAACAAAATAATCAAATACAATTAATAATAAAATGAAATAATAATGATAGTTTTGAAAATAAAAAATAAAATACAAAAAATTTAAAATATTAAATAATAAAAAATAATTTTAAAAATTAAAAATTAAAAAAATTTTTTGACATTATGTCTTTCATCACTGTAAGATTTGTTGTCTTGTATGTACAGTGATATTTTCTTCTGTTTATTCCCCCAGTGTCTTATTTTTTCATTTTGTCTTCAAAGAAGCTTTAGATTACAGAAAATTCACGTACAGAATATAGCAGATTCCCATATACCCAACATCCTCCCCCATTTCCCCTTTCCCCTTTCAATAACATTTTGCATGTGGATGGTACATTTGTTAAAACTGATGTACAAATATTGAAGCATTGCTACTAACCATGGTCAATGATTTCCATTATGGTTTACATTTTGGACCATATACTTTCATAAATTTTGATGAAATTTAGCATGGCCTGTATCCATCATTGCAAGATCATGTAGACAATTCCATCACCCCCAAAATGCCCCATGTTCCATCTATTCTATTCCTCCCTCTCCCTCCCCTCAGGACCCATGGCAACCACCAAGCTTCACTCCTTGAAGAACAAGATTCATAGTTACTTGCAACAACATTGAGGACTTGACATACTGGCCTGTCCTCCCTTATTAGGCACTGCCTATGCTCTCGAGAGATTCCCTCCCCTCTATTTGAGAACATAACAGGACTCCCCAGAATGGGAGCCCAACACCTTCCTGCTCATTGTGTGGGTCTCCACCCACTGATACAAGACACTATGACAAGATGAACACTCACACACTCCCTAGAAGCCGGCCCCAGTTGCTCCCTGTCCCACATGCCCCCCACATCTGACACCCTAAACCAGTAACCCTCCCCTGCTATATATGCCAAAAGAACAGTCTCAACGTTGTAGCTTCAACCACATACCTGCAAATCCCCAAAGTTCACCTGCTCCCTCTCCCAACCCTCCTACCAGTTCCATGGACAGTCCAACCCACCCTCTCACAGACCAGCACCGCCCAACCTAATAGCATCACTGTCATGCCCATCCACTCACAACTACACCCTTCCACCTTATCATAGATTTTGTCCATATGGGCATTGGCTCACAACCCTCTTCTTCCTTTCTGTCTCCTATAAACCTATCTTCCAGACTCTAGCTCTGTGAGTCTGCACAATTTGCTTAATTCTTATCAGTGAGGTCATGTAATATTTGTCCTTCAGTGCCTGGATTGTTTCACTCAACATAAGGTCTTCAAGATTCATCCATGTTATCCCGTGTGTTAATACTGCATTCCTTCTTACAGCTGAGTAATATTCTATTGTATGTATTACCACTGTTTGCTTATCATTTCACGTGTTGATGGACACTGGGGTTGCTTCCAACTTTTGGCAACTGTGAATAATGCCACTATGAACATTGGTTTGCATATATCTGTTCTTGTCCCTGCTTTCAATTCTTCTGGGTACATACCCAGCAGTAGGATTGCTGGATCATATGGCTATTCTATAGTTAGCTTCCTGAGGAACTGCCAAACTGTCTCCACAATGGCTGCACCATTCTACATGCCCCCCAGCAGTGGATAAGTGTTCCCTTTCCTCCATATCTTCTCCAAAACTTGTAGGCCTCTGTTTTTTAAATAACCACCAGTCTAATGGGTGTAAGATGGTATCTCATTGTAGTTTTGATTTGCATTTCCCAAATAGCTAGAGATGTTGAGCATCTTTTCATGAGCTTTTTAGCCATTTGTATTTCTTCTTGGGAAAAGTGTCTATTCAAATCACTTGCCCATTTTTTAAATGGATTGTCTTTTTATTTTCAAGGTGTAGGATTGCTTTATATATGCTAGATATTAGGCCCCTATCAGATATATGGTTACCAAATATTCTCTCCCATTGAGTAGGCTGCCTTTTCACTTTCTTGACAAACTCCTTTGAGGTGCAAAAGTTTTTAATTTTGAGTTGGTCCCGTTTATCTCTTTTTTTCTTTCATTGCTTATGCTTTAGGTGTAAAGTTCATGAAACCATTTCCTAATACAAGATCCTGTAGATGCTTCCCTACATTATCTTCCAAGATCTTTATGGTTTTGGCTCTTATATTTAGATCTTTGATATGTTTCATTCTTGATGCTGATATTTAGATAATATAAGTTTTTCTCTTCTTTAGGAGAATGAGTCAACATAATTGAATCAACAACAATAATAAGCCTGAATAGACCTAAAGCCATCTAAGATACTGAAAATGTTGATCAAGAATTATTTCTCAAAGGATGCCAAGGCCCAGACATTTTTCAATGGCAAGGTTTTCAACTTCTCATGAAACAGATAATTGCCATGCTGGATAACTGTTCCCAGAGAACATAAAAATATGGAATGCTTCCCCATTCACTTTCCAAAATTAGCATATTCTAGAGACTCTAGCAAAATAGATTAAAAAGTAAACTTAGAGGCAGATTTCTTTTAAGAATATAGATGCAAAATTGTATGTGAAATACAGTTTAGTGTAAATCTCATTTAGCAGGGTATAAAACTCTAGTATATACACTGAAACAAAGTAAGGTTTAATCCAAAAACAGTAGTCTTTTAATGCTTATATCTACTCATCACAAATACAAACATCACAAATAAAACATATCACTATGTTTATACCAATAGATGCTGAAACATATTCCTTAAAACTCTTTAATAACCTAAAAAAGAAGAATATTTTCTTAACATGATTGAAAATCTCTACTCAAACCAAAAGCTGAGAGCATACTTAACAGTGAAACACTGGTAGCATTGTCACTGGAATCACAGAAAAGAGAAGGAGGCTCTCTTTTGTCAGTTTTCTTCCAGTCCTATGACAAAATTAGGAAAAAACTATACAAGTGGGGATAGCCCCAGAGAAAGATGCCTAATTAGTGGGCTCTTCATTGGCATCTGTGTCCCTGAGAGTGACAGAGTTATACTCAAACAAGTCATCCCTGCACATGGTCCATCAGTCCCTTCTACTCAAACCTATATGTGATGCAGGAGTTTTTAGGTGTACTTCCAGAGACTGTATCCTCTGGCCCACCTATTTGCCAGCTGTGCCTGGAATCTCAGTGGAGTTGCAACTCCTACCCTACAGCTCAATGGACTCATCCAAGTAACCTGGCGAGGAGACGACGATGGGCAACAGTCATCCCAGGGAATGGAGAGGGCCTGCAGCTGAAGGCAAGATAATCCCATCCACTATATCCATGGAATATAAGCCCTCTCTCACTTGGAGGTGGAGTGGACATCACCTTCCAAGTCCCCTCAGGATGGG
>JAQZBX010067447.1:0-15934 GCA_029593785.1 Cabassous unicinctus
TAGCACCTTCCCCCACTCACTCCCCAGTGTTTCTCAAATTTTCATTTAATTTTCAAAGAAGTTTTAGGTCACAGCAAAGTCACACACAGAATACTAAAGACTGTCATATACCCAACCTCCTCCCCCTTTCCTCACCCCATATTAAAACCTTTTTGTATGTGAATGGTAGCATTATTATAACTGTTATACAGATAGTGAAACATAGGTACTAAACATTGTCAATGGTTTACAGTATAGTTTACAGTTTAGATGGTACAATTTAATAATTTTTGATGATATTTACCATGTCCTGTGTCCATCACTGTAAGGTAATGAAAAACATTTCCCCTGACCACTAAATACCCCCTGTTTGATCTAATCTGTTCCTTTCTCCCCATCCCCCTGGGGCACATGACACCCCCCTGTCTTTATTCATTGGATGACAAGATTCATAGTTACATGCAACAAGAGGTCTTGACACATTGGTTGTCCTCCCCATTAGGATCCACCCTTGCTCAAAAAAATTTACTTTTCTTATATTCCCAAAACTACATACTAAATTTATTGAAAGAATAAATCATCTCTATGGTCTAGAGGACACATAGACAGAAATATAGATTTTTTTTCTTTAAATGGCTGTTATTTAATTACATTTTTATAATTAAGTACTTTTTATAAAGTCATATGCCATTTTTTTCAAGGCTGTCATTTTAGTATTTAATATTTCACCCTCAAAGTTTATACGAAGAAAGTAAGACGTAAATTTGAACTCAATGGATACCTCTGATGAGCCACCTGCTAAATATTCAGTGACTCAGAGGTAATAAACCATGCTGTCGTCAGTCAATGGTCAACACTCTATCTTGATTCTCTTTTTGGATAGAAACTGAGAGCACCAGTTTTATCTCTTGAAGGAAAGAGATATTTTGTATAGATTAAAATACTTCAAAAAGCATTGTTTCTACTAACTTTTAAACTCCACTCTAAAAATTATACTTCATCTTAATGTTGACATTTTAGGTTTCCCAGTATATGCTGTACTGAGACTTTTATTTTTTTTAATGATGAAGGTACCCAATTAGTATCTTCTCTGCAAGAATTCCCAGGGTCCTACACCAGTTCTCAGTAAATATTCTCTTTGTATTAAAGAGCAAAGTTAAATCTATAATGATGTGGAGACAAATATATTTTGCTTCACAAAGTGAGTGACCAGAATTCTTAAAGGAACAATATGCATTTTAGATTAGAGATCAATAAACTGAATGTGTAGAATGTAGGTGGGCTGAGTTCAGACATTATTCATTTAAATTTGTAAGAAAGTCAGAAAAACATATTTGAAAGTTCCCCTGTATGCTGATTAGAGATAGAAATTCGTTGGGGTTTCCACATTTTATTAAATATTCTTGGATTTTAATGTGAACAAAGAATTCACAGTAAGCAAGCAAAGACTCATTAGAGGTTAGAAAGAAAGAAATATTTTATTTGAGATATCATTTGTATTACATTTTTGTTTATAATACAAAAGGAAAATTTTACAAGGCAGAAACAATAGAAAGTAAGTATTTTTAGCATTTTATTGTTTTTATATGAAGTTATTACAATGGTACCCATTCTATTCACAATGAGATCATAAAACTTATATAATTAAATTCAGAATTAGAAGTAATGTTTATATTTGTGTAATTCATGATTAATATTTAATATGCATACATAAAATATTTATGAATTTCTCTATTAGAGTGGCACCATGAAAATAAATTCTCAATAATTTCTGTTAAAACATTGGGTACATATTACTTTATATTTAAAAGGGAAAGATTGGGTACTTAAATATTATTGGTTATAAATATGGTATTTCTTACAATGCTATAATACATTTGAAACTGGTTGAATAATTAAGGAAAATCATTTGAAACTTCATGCAAAATTTCAACTTATATATTAATTCTGATTCACATTGTGTTAAAATTCACAAAAGCTTATTCCATTGAAATAGTTCTAATTGACCATAACATGGAACAGAAAGACCAACCCAAAATAGAATCTTCAGAATATAACCCAATTTTTCAAAAACCAAATTTAAAAAATAGAGACCTGATTAGCTTCTTTAAGTGCAATTATACAGGAAAGATATACAGCAGAGAAGGAAACTGAGTAGGAGATTATTTTAACCTTAGAGGGATAAACCAAGCTAACCTAAAAAAAAATGTTTTCTTGTGGATTCCTTAAGATTGCAGTAACTGTGTCTTGGTTTTATTTAAAACTTTAAATCAGAGAAACTTACAGATACATGGAAAAGGAAATATTAAAGCCATGCTGTTATAAAGAAAATCTGAAAAGAGAATTTAGAAGATGAGTAGCTAAGTGTGGGTAATGGAATAAATAGACTTAAGCCTGTGCTTCCTAAAATCAGGGGGGCGAAAAAAAGGTCTGAAATGGATGATGAAATGCATACTACTGATGACTGAAGGGAAGCATTTGATCCCCAAATATTTCATGCCTATTCCCACTTCTTAGAGATGGAGAAAGAAACAACATAGATTACCATGTAATGGTAGAAAAAAGATGAACATTCAAATGACTAACTTGGCTCTTTCATATCACTTTTAAATCTATACTCAGCGAAGCCTTCTAAGCGTACAAATAATTACCTATTTTTTCCAGACATTATGTAATTCAGAAGGTATTTAACCATGAGGAACCTTACAATGGTGACGACATTCATTCTTCTAGGACTGACAGATGAATCCAACTGGCAAATTGTCATTTTCCTTTTTCTATTTCTAACATGTTTATTGAGCATCACTGGAAATCTGATGAACATTTTTCTTACCTTGATGGATTCCCACCTGAAAACACCCATGTATTTCTTCCTTCAGAATTTCTCCTTCTTAGAAATCTCATTGACAACTTCCTGCATCCCTAGATTTCTCGTCAGCATTGCGACTATGGATAAAACAATTTCCTATAAGACTTGTTTATCCCAATTATTTTTTCTCATCTTCTTTGGTGCATCAGAGTTTTTCCTTTTGGCTGCCATGTCCTATGACCGCTATGTGGCCATCTGCAAACTTCTTAATTATGCAACCATTATGAGCAGCAAAGTGTGCATCTAGCTGGTCCTTGCCTGTTGGTTGAGTGGGTTGTTAGTAATCTCTCCTGGACTTACCATGTGCCTGAGATTGGAATTTTGTGATGTAAATGTTATTGACCACTTTGCATGTGACTATTCTCCTGTCCTGAAACTCTCCTGCACAGATACATGGGTCATAGAATTGTTAAGATTTATCTTAGCCATTGTCACACTCCTGATTACATTGGCCCTGGTGATACTCTCTTATGCATACATCATAGGAACAACTCTGAAGTTCCCTTCTGCCCAGCAGAGGAAAAAGGCTTTTTCTACATGTTCCTCCCACATGATTTTTGTGTCTCTTTCTTCTGGCAGTTGCATTTTTATGTATATTAAACCTTCTGCAGAGGAAAGAGTATCTTTAAACAAGGCAGTGGCAGTACTCATCATTTCAATTGCACCAGTCTTAAATCCTTTTATATATACTCTAAGAAATAAACAAGTAAAACAAGGCTTGAAGGATATATTTTTTAAACTGACTTCATGACCTTAAAATAATAGATTTGCCTTTTAGAGAAGCATACCTCTACAACTTATTGAAAATTGAAGCATCTATCAACTACCCTTTTAACAGATTCTTTTATTTTACTTTCATGTGAAGATAATTACTCAAGTCAACCAGAAGCAGCCTTCTAGTGCTACAACACTAGATACCTTTACTCATTGTTGGACTCATTTAATTCTTTTAACTTAATTCTTTGATTTTGTTTAATCTCAAGATATTCCACTATGAATTCATTTCAGAAATACAATATATCCATGTTTTTCTGTTGTGCCCACAATAAAGTCCACCTGTGAAACATACAAGTATTAATTTTTTAAGCCTCTTGGAATGATTTCTTTCTTACATCATATTCTGCATATATTTTTAAAAACTATATGGTGTTTCCAGAAATATGACAATGATCTTCAGTAGAATTATTGATATTCAGGCTTAACAAAGATATCTAAAAATCTTCAAATCTTTTTTTATCTGTAAACCTAAGGAAGCTATTTCATTTAGGATAGAGTGCTTTATATCAGAAGTTAATTTAATTTTTCTAGGTAGATTATGCAAGGTCACACAGCAAGTAAATGCAAGATTTAAAATTTGTATCTAGGTTTTAGAATTCAAATCATATCAAAGTAATAACTGCAAAATTGCCTTTATGTGAGCATAAAGGGATTATTTGATTAGGAAAAATGTGGGAATTAATAACTACTATCTTAAAATATTTGAAAATCCTCCGTAGGAGGCAGAAAAGATTGGTTCCGTATAACACAAGAAGACACAAGTATAACTAATGTTTGAGATTTTTAAGATATATATTTTAATTCATACAGAGCTGTTATTCATCTGTCAATATTTTGCCATATTTTTGCTCAATGCTGTGTCTCTACATATGCCCTTTTATTCACTAGTTTTCTTTTATTTCTATTCCAAATATCTTACTCTGAAAATGACTCTCATGAGAGGTGATTCTTTCTATAAGTTATACTTTTTATTTAGCATGTATCTCAACACCATCACAAGAAACACATTTTTTTAAATTATAAATCAAAAGAGTAAAGTATGACATTTTATTGTATCAAATTAAATTTCATATAAAGCAACTCCATCATTTCCTCCCCTTTACTTTGATCAATGTTTCTTCACAGCATATACTAATAAAAAACATTCAATAATGAATTATCTTTTTCAAACATTGTAATGTCAGCTCAGAGAAAGTAAGTGTTTTAATTTGTTCACCACTTAGTTTACAAAGCCTAGCTCACAGTCTGATATATATTACTGCTCAATTATATTTAAATAAAAAAATATCAACTCTAGAATTCTGTCATTATAATTTAATGTCTGCTGGAGTTATCATCTCTTTTTAATATTCTTTGTCAGAAAGTTTCCTGCATACTTTCATATTTATTTTTAAGGTAAACAAATGCATGTCTTCTATTTAGAAAATAATGCTGTTTATGTTTCAAATGATGTTACAGATAGTTCACTTTAGTCACCTTTCCAATTCAATGTGATATTATTTAATTTAATTGCCTGTTTAATAACTACTATATATTGTTTTTCATAGTTTAACATGAGATATTTTTATCCATTTGTATCTGTCTAACTATCAACCTTTTATCTATATCTGAAATTATATTTTACTTTTAAAAATCCATTCGTCCAGGTAGGTATTAGTTTTCTCTACCATTATTTTTTCTCCTGGGTTAGTTCAAATCATCTACATTTTGAACTTTACATTATTTTCAAACCTATTAAGATCTCTTTTGGTAATTCAAAAGCTGTTCTTTTGATTTTTGAGAAAGTTTTTTATGTTTGTCCTCCTAATCACTGTTTTGATTTGCAACAATGTCAAATTTATTGGGTTTTAAGGATTTGAAGTGTAATTCTCTTTTAGCTTGTTCTTTTGTAAAGTTTTATTAAGCATCTTTCTTTTATGCCTTTTCTCATATTCTTGCTTCCATTTCTTTCTCATTATTACTGTGATCAGCTTGTACTTTTGTGTGGCTTTGTATTCCTCTTTTCGTTAAACCATGTCTTTTTTTGTAGGATTTAACTTGCCAAGCAATCTCTCACACTTACTTCTATATTTGGCACTTTTCAGAAATAGCATTTTCTTTGTTTTCTTTTCTCCTTTCCTTCCTTTTTTGTTCTTTTCTTTTCTTTCTTTCCTTCCTCCATTCCTTCCTTCTTTTCTTTCTTTCCCTGTATCAGGGAGTTGGGTTCTTGTTATATTTTATATATTTTCTTGCTTTGTTTTATATATTGCATACAAAATTTTTTCTTTGTTTTTTTCTTCCTTTTCTCTTTGTTACAGCCAAATCTTCTTCAATGTTACATACCTGTAGGGCAGACAGTGCTGTACAGCTTCCATTATTACGTTTTCTCTATTTGACATATTTCACTCTCCCTTTGCGAGTTTATTTGATCCTCTGAAATAAAAGAATCAATAAAAAAAGAATTACCAACAGTTTCCCTAAAAAATTTGTATGTGTGTGTGTCTTTTCAAAATCCATGGAATTACCACTTTAAGTGTGGCCCTATGTATCTATTAGAGAAACATGATCATGTATGCAAACATCACATAGACTGATCACAAATTACAACCTATGAGGTAGAGAGAAAGCAGGTAATTTTCTTAAGAAACAAAACAAAACAAAACCCTAATCTCTGAATCTGGAGTCAGAGAATGGTGAATTTTCTAAGGCTCTTCGTACCACTCTCTCTCTGTTGTATCCAACTTACTGAAGTGACTGCTTCATACAATTGGTGCTGATGATAATTATTTTCATTTTCTTCTTCTTCTTTTTTATTTGATCATTTTATAAATTCATACCAACTTTGCTTTTATTTGTGGATACCCTTTAAAAATCTTTGTGTTGCAATCTTTGAATTTTTTAATGTTTTTAATATTGGTGAGTATTTATATGGTAACTATGGAGATAAAGAATTCAGAGGACAATTTTAACCAAATTCCTTTTTAAATCCAAAAAGCTCTAGCTCTATCTACCAAGTTACATCAGGTTCCACTTCTCCATTTTCCATTCTCTAAAAGTTACTGGAAAGTTCTGTTTATCATTGTCATTCTTTTCATCAAGTTATATACACTTTACACTATTTACAACAGCTTTACTATATTTTCAGATGAAGAAATAATCTACTATGCTTACACCTTTGCAATTATTTGTACGTGCAATTTTTTGCAATGTCGGTTTACATTAAATAAGCTGCTTAATCTTGAGACAATGGCCTTAGCTAATTCATATTTGTGTCACTAGTGCCTGAGAAGTGGGACGTAATTTGCTGTCAATAATTATTTCTTAATGTATTGAACATTTTGTAGTACTGTTCGTGCCTGCGTTAGTAAATGTTTTAAATTTGTAGTTGAATACCTAAAATATTACTATTAAGTCAAATACATATATGATGACTTATCTGGTATTCCACAGCTATTAGTTTGAAGAGAAACTTATGAACTACTAATTTTTAATGATGTATCAACACTAAATATGCATGAGGAAGGAAACTGAGACTGAGGCAATTGAAAAGAGAAAGCCACTATGCAGTTTGTTACTGAGTTTGTGTGCTAGTTATTTATTGAACATAATCAATGGCTCAAACTTTTCCCTAACTTCTAGCCAAAGGACATATGAATGGTTGTGTTTCAAGGTGGTTTTCTGGAGTGAAGTGTAAGAAGAATTTATCCTCTGGTTCTTATCTCCAAGTAGTTAAAGTTTTTCCCACCTTGCATTATTTGCCTTTACTACAAGGTTATGTATTTATGGGCACTGCACAGATCCCATAATGTATTAAGCCACAGTAATAACAATAAAGTATAAGGCAGGAAGCAAGAAGCATGTAGTAAAATGATGAGGCAAGGGATTTTCAGGTTATGCCCACATGAATTTTGTCTGACCCTATTTTGGGTTTGTCAACAGAAAGGTGTTTGAGAAGGAAGGTAAAGCCAGTCAGAGTCCTCTGACACAGAATATGCATTGTGGAGCTCAGCTGGCTGAAGTTAGTCCATTATAACCAGCTCCTTTGTTGTTTTGATTTGCTAAGGATGCCAAAGCAAAAATAGGGTAAAAGATTATAGTTCTGAGGTTGCAAAAATGTCCAAATCAAGGAATCATCAAAGATGTTTTCTCACCAAATGTTGGCTGCTGGTCAGATCCTTGGGCTCCTGCCATGTGGCAAAACAAAATGACAGCACTTCGTTTGGGTCTCTGCCTTCTCCTCCAAGGTATTTCTCACATAACTCAGCTGTGGGAAATCAAGCACATGGCAGGGCTCTTCTTTTCATCTTTGAGCTGCCCCCTGGCCTAGCTTCTCAGGGACTTTTTCCATGCCTTTGTGCTCTGCTGATTTAGAGCATACACAGTCTCCTGCCTCCAAGATGCCTCTCAGCATCTTGGTGATTCTTTGTCTTTCTGCAGCTGCAGGTGATCCTTTCTCTCACAAGGCAGGGTCAATATGGTAGCTATCTTTCTATGTGTATTTCTGGTTTCTGTTCTGTGTTCATATAATACCCAAGCAAAAAAGATGGAGACTTAACATGGGTCATGTCTCACTGACATAGTCCAATCAAAGGCCTTAGAGTGATCTAATCAAAAGTAATCTAATTAATAGTCACTTAACTGAAGCTAATCAAAAGGCCCCATCTATACTGTGTTTACAGGTACAGTAGTGGGTTAGCTTATCAACATACTTTTCTGGGGTCCACAAAAGAAAAGCCAGGGCACTTGTTAGATAACATAAGGCCTTCATTTGCCTGAAAACACCATGAAACCATATTGGCCTGGACTGGAAATATATAAATTCAAGCAGTCACAGAGTGAGAGTGACCTTCAAATTGATGGCCAATTGTAAACTCTGAAAAAGACGTAAAGCAGGAGGACAATGATGTCCCCATTTCACTATCTCCTAGTTTCATTAGTATGCTGCTCCCATTGTTCCCAAGACTGTAATTGAAATTTATTTTTTAAAGCTACAAACATAGAAAAAACAACATATTCAGAAATGTACACAAGTGTAAATAGTTTATTCAGGTTGACAAGGCAGATGATACCAAATATTGTAGCCCCAATCAACCTAGATGTCTGTTAATTCATTTTTCCATTTAAGCCAAGTTATCTTTGCAAAAATACTAGGTTCTTTGCTTCTTTTTCCCATTTTGGCTTGAAAGGTAATTTAAATTATAGCTGATCATAGATAAACAAAGTGAATTCTGCCAAAATGTTTTTAAATTGAGTAGTATTTTAAATATATTTTCTAAGAATGCTTAATAAATGATTGAAATAAATTCTTATACTATATAAACAATGTTGCCAGTGCCAATTTACAATATTTTGTCAAAAATCTTTACTTCATTAAAAGACTTTTAATATCGATAAACATCTAGAAATATTGAGGTATATCTCTTAATAAGATGAATTATATTCTGTAATATATGCCATTAATTATATTACGTCAATACAGTACTTCACTGTTCGTTTATCATATTTTCTTTATTAATTTTTTCTGGTTCCAAATACATGAGTCACTTATAGTCAGCTGCATTTAAATTCATCATGGGGAAATATCTGCCAAATAGAATTAAAATGGTCCAAAATCTAAATGAATCTATGTAAGTATAAGAAATATAGCTATAGGAAAAACAAAATCTATGTAGCTATAGGAAATGTAGCTATAGGAAAAACAAAATCTAACACAATTGTTTCCTGACGATCTTTCTCTTAGTTTCAGATTTATAAAATCTTAAGTATTAGTTCTTTCTTGTGCAGATCACATCAAATATTTCTCTGTTCTTAAACTAAGTATGGTGGTGATTTTGATAACTAGGAGTAATAAATTTAATGAAATCCTTTTTTTATTCAATTCATAGAGAAGTGATAATGAATAGTCATTTATGATCCTAATTATTTTATTTCACCCCTTCATTGTTCTTACATCTATAAGTAAGGCTTTTTCTTTCCAGATGAACAGGTTCAATACTATACTTTTTTCTTTTTTTTTTTGTCAAATTCCTGATTGGATGCATTGGTCCAATAGACTATTCCCTTGTACATAACACTGTGGTAGGAGAAAGAGTTTCTCTCTTCATTTGAATAAACATGTTGAAGTGCTATCCTGACATTCATTGAATTATGTCAAAATTAATTTTCAGTTCCCATATGAAGTTTAAAATATAGGATAGCTATAAAATACTTACCTCATTCATTTGTAACTGTTCCACTAATTTATTATGTATCACACTTGAATTATAATAATTTATTTCACTCCTACAGAGAATTTTATTAGTTTTCTCAAATTACTTTTTGCACCCTTTATTTAACATAAATTTAATCTAATCTCTTATAAGAATTTTGTTTGACTTTTGAATGATAAAATATAAGATGCTCCTATTTCAAATATTTTTGCCATTATTTTAAAGTAATATCTCCTTGTATTTCCCCCTAGCTCTGGAGAACACATTGATGTTCTATATGTATGAAGTATTAATTAAGGTAAGTCTTAATATCAGTAGTTGGGGAAAAACTGCAATTATTGTTCTATTCCATCACTACATAAAGCATTTATTTATCAGTATGTGTATCTGCATTATCATCTGTTAATACTCCAATGTTACTCTACTCCCAATGGGGGCAAGACTTTCTAGGCATCAAACAATTTTTGCTAATTTCATATGCCTATATGACAACTTTAGATGTTGGTTTCTTAAGAATCTTCAGAATAGATGCGTACTATTTTTACTCTTCAAAATTTCCTGAAGAAGTAGAGTTACACATAGTAAAAATGTTGTGATGATGTGCTTTATATTCATGCCTGCATAATTAGGAAGTGTTGAATACTGCATCTCTATAAAGATAGAAAATAGATCACAACTTAGATTTCAGTAGTATTGTCTGACATGTACTTGAAGGATTGTCTTCATTATATCTAGATATTTATAATCCACAATTAAATTACTGTCTGCATGGTATGTTGATATTGTAACCAGATTTTGTCTAGGTTCTTGACTATGCTGCAAAAAATGAATTTCAAGACCACATTGGGTTAGTTAGGTCAGTAACTCCTATTAATGTCTCCCTATTAATGTAGGGAGAGAAGAGAAATGGGAGAAAATAACAGATCATAGGTCCCAAGTAGAGAGAAACAGACTGAAGAGTGATAGGGAGGACTGATTTATAGACTACAATTTCCCATTAGAGACTACAAATGCCCAGGTTTTACTTGCATATTGATCCAGGCAGGAGTGTAGGATGCCAGAACAGAGGTCCAAAGGGAAGAGAGAGCAAAAGGCCTTTGTGCTTGCTTTTCAAACCATTAATTATTCTGCCCCTTTGTTAATGACACAGGAGGAGTCCCAGCTGCTTGCTGTTTTGATTGATTGCCCCACCCATCAATCACCTGGGAGGGCCCAATGATAAGGTCCCTGGAGAATATCTGGGGCTTCCCCTGGTTTCTGGAGGAAATCTTGTTCTATATAGGAGAAACTGTGAGAGTCTTCCAGCAGTCATCTTGGGGTTATTGATATCCATTTGGACTTTTTGCCAGGTTCCAGATCTATTGATTCCCTATTTTAGTAGCCTGCTTCAATATCTTTTCTCTCTTAAAAGAATTTTGTTGAAATGAGAATCAAATAATAAATGATAAATATTATATCTTTTATGATACTATAAAATATTTAATTGTTTGAATGCAAAATTTCATTCCAATTCTTTACTTAAGGAATATTCAAAGCACAAAGGCAATCTGGAAATTATATGGATCTGTTAATGTTTCCCACTTTCACTCACACACAATAAAATCAAAGGGTCTAAAATTCTAATTCAGTTAGACTGCTTTTTCATGTCAGATGAGATTTTTCTGCTTTTTATTCCTAAATATTTAAACATAAAACAGTATCCTCATTCATAAAAATTCTACATGAAAATGTATTATTTAATGAGAATACTTGGGAAAGCTCTCAGGTGAAAGAACCCAAATTTTGTAAGAATTACAGTTTCCAATTTCATACTCAAAAAAGCTACAATTTTTCAGTTTACTCATGAGAGACTTGAGGGGATTTATTGAAATACTCAAGAAGAAAGATAAAGAAATCTCTGGAGACTGGTGTTTGGGAGGTCCAATTATGTGCAAAGAAAGAAAAAAAAGTGCTAATTTGAGTTGTTTTAAATAAAATTCTGAGAGGACATTCTCCCAAAAGAGAAATATGAATCAGTTAAACTCTATCTGGGATTCCAATAAGAATTTCAGAGAGTCCACTATCCTAGTAATATATTAGCAATCCCACTGATAAGAGAATTCAATACAAACAGGAATATTTTTCTTGCTTCCATTATGGAATATATTAGTCTTCTATAAACCCCTAAAACAAGGAGGCAGTATTTAAATGGTTCCTATTTATTTTTATTTGAAAACAATCTTAAATTGACAAAACTTACGTATTCAGAGCCAGAGATATTGTTTCCTGAACCATGTAATGCCCATTCTCCTGCCCAATACAAGTAGGGTATAATGCCCACAACAAACAGAACACTCATTACATAGCCACAAGGCACAGATCAATATCAGGGCATTAACATTGACAAATTGCCATGTTTTGCTACTTGTTCAAAGGTTCTATGGGGGATGGCACTCTGGAATGTCATATACCACCCTCTTGGTCACGACATTACAGTTTTAATGAGTTTATTCAGCAGTTTATTATTTCTGCTTGCTATTACTTGTGGTTACCTATCATTCATGAATCATGACATATTTAATAGCAAGGTCACATTCTTTAGAAGTTTATCATTATGTATATCTGAGTCCAAATATGAAGATCGACATTTGCAATGGCTGCGTAACTGAGTTATAATCACTCTGGCCTCTATTAAATAAATTTTGAATTAGTGGTGTGTTTAAATTACATGGGTAGTATGGAATCTACTTCTAAATATGTTGAATTGTGTTGGTGGCATAGAAATTATAAGGGAAAATCTTTTATTTTTTTAAGCCACATACAAGGTCAAGGGAAGCAAGGGTCCACATTTGTCTCTCTTTGATGAAGGTTTTTATTTCTTTATTAGGCTTTTGAGGATAACGTTTTCTGGTTCCAGTTTAATATATCTTCATGAAACACATCCAACCATTCTTTATGGGACCAAAATTTTAGTTCACTTTTCTATTTTATGAGGCCCATTAAAGTCAGACATCTCCTCCAACACTAGATTCATGTATCTTCTTTGTGGAACATGTGTCATGACTAATTGACACTTCCTCTTTCTAGATTTTACAGATTTCTCTTTCTTTTCCACCTGTTCCACCATCCATTTTTTATTTGATTTTTCAAAATTGTTTTCAGTACTTTTTAAAATTTTTGTACCAGGAACAAAGACACTTGACTACCACACTTTAGTAAATAAAAGACCCCTTTCTTTGTATTTAAAACTGACAAATGCCAAGTACCAGAAATGTGTTCAATTTTATAAAGGGGATTTATTTGGTATTAAAATCTTACAGTGTTGAAGCCATGAAATGTACAAATCAAGGCACCATCAGAGATGATTTCTCACCAAAGTCAGCTACTGCTGATCTGGCATGCTGCCATGTGGTGAATCAAGATGGTAGGTCATCTCTGCTGAGGTGTCTGCCTTCCCCTCCAGAATCTAACATCTCCCCCAAGCTCAGCTGTGGGCAGCAATGCATAAGGCTTTTCTCTTTCTTGGACTCCTCTCTCTGTCTCTTGGGGCTTCTCTGCAGTTGTAGGGGAACCTGGATTCCTCCCTCTCACGTGGCCAAGTAAAAATAATAGCTTCCTTTTCCTGTGCCTCTACCTTTGCGTATCTCCCTTTTATCAGCTCCAGTAAGAAAGCAGAGACTTAAACTGAGTCATGCCTCAAAATACAAAGGGGTCTGACAACCACAGGAATGGATTAGTTAAGAAACATAATAGTTTTCTTTTGGGGATTCATAAAAGAACATCAAAATGCCCACCGTCTTTATTTTATTAAGGATGGATATTATTGATACTATAAATAGGTAATTGTTGCCATTACTTTCCCTGGTCTTTGTATTAGTTTTCTGTGCCTGCCATAACACATTACGACTACCTGTGTGACTTGAAACAAAAGAAATTCATTTTCTTACAGTTCTGGAAGTGAAAAGTCCAAAATCACTTTTTCTGAGCTCAAGCTAAGGATTCAGCACATCTGCACTCCTTCTAGAGGCCCTAGAGGAGAATCCATTACTTGACTCTTGCAGTTTTGGTGAATGTTGGCATTCCTTGGCTTTTGGTTGCATCATCCAAAGTCCTCCTGTACTACCTTTACCTATTCAGTGTCAAATCTCCCTTTGCGTCTCTCTTATAAGGACTTTTGTGACTATGTTCAGGGTCCATCTAGGTAATTCAGGATCATCAATCCATCTCAAGACCCTTAATATAATTACATCTGAAAAGTTATTTTTCCCAAATAAGGTAATATTTACAGGTTCCAAGGATAAGATCCTGAAATCAGGGGCAATTACTTCCCTACCACAGTCATTTAAATAAATTTCAAATATATGACCTCATCCCTAATTTACCATCAGTAAGACTATTATACACAATATTCACACTATTGTGCTAATTAGTGTACTAAGAGTGAATTGATTGATTTTGTGGTTAGGATCACGGGCAGATATGAAATTAAAATTCTTATGAACATTGCCTGTGGAAATCATAATTTTTTGAACAAAGCAATTTTATTGACACACTTCAACAGAGCATAAATCCATCCAAGTGTACAATCACTGGGAGATGGTATAATCACATTGTTGTGCATTCATCACTTCAATTATTTTTAGAGCATTTTCATTATTCCAGTAATAATAATAATATTAAAAACCAAAAACCAAACAATCAAACAAACAAAACTCATCACAACAATCTCTCTATGCTTCCTCTTCCGTACATAGCTGCTGTTCTGTTAACTTCTCTCTAGTTTATTTGTATTTATATTTTGTAAAAAACAGTCATATATGCAACATCACACATATTCATGATGTACATGAGGTTTCACTATTTTACTTAGACCATGTTGCATTTTGTAGCTTCTAGGAATATACATGTCACTAGACTTTCCCTTTCAACCACTGTCATATGCATATAATAGCTCTGCTAGTTACAAAGACCATGTTGTGATCTCACCATTGCCATTCATTTCCAAATATTTGCAAACAACCTGTTAAACAATTCTGCACAGATTAACCCTAAGTTTTCCATTCTCTACCCTCATTCTATTTTTCGATGACCTATATTCTAATTATGAATTCCATGAGTTCAAAACAGCACAATTAAACAGTTTATGTCCTTTTGTGTCTGGCTTGCTTCACTCAACATAATGTCCTCCAGGTTCATCCATGATGTCATATGCTTTACAACTTCATTTATTCTTACATCTGCAAAATATTACATCGTGTCAATATACCACAGTTTGTTTATCCATTTATCAGTTAATGGACACCTGCATTGTTTCCAACTTTTGGCAACTGTGAATAAATCCACAATCAACATAGGTGTGCAGATGTCTGTTCATGTCTCTGCTCTCAGTTCTTCTGAATATATACTTAGAAATGGTACTGACAGGTCACATGGCAAGTATATATTCAGCTTCCTTGGGAACTGCCAAGCAGTCCTCCACAATGTCTGTACCATTCTACATTCCCAAAAAATAGATAACTGTTCCTATCTCTCAACATCTTCTTCAACATTTACAGTTTTCCAACTTTTTAATAGTGGCCAGTCTAATAGGTGTGAAATGATATCTCATTGTAGTTTTGATTTGCATTTCCCTAATAGCTAGTGGTGTTGAATATCTTTTATGTGCTTCTTCTATGTTTGTATTTCTTCTTTGGACAATTGTCTTTTCAAATCATTTGCCCATTTCTTTTTATTTTTATTTTTATTTTACTGGGAGGTCCCAGGGATCGAACCCAGGTCCCTCCATATGGGAGATGGACGCCCAACCATTTGAGCCACATCTGCACCCCCCTGCCCATTTCTTAATGGGGTAGATTGTCTTTCTATTGTGGAGTTGTATGATCTATTTATATATTAAGGATATTAAGCCCTTAATCGATATGTGATTGCCAAATATTTTCTCCTATTGGGTTAGCTGTATTTTTGCCCTTTTGACAAATTCCTTTGAGGTGGAAAACTGTTGAATTTTGAGGAGTTCCCATTTATCTATTTTTCCTTTTGTTGCTCATGCTTTGGATGTAAGATTTAAGAAACTACCACTTACAACAAGATCTTGAAGATGTTTTCCTACATTTTCTTCTTGGAATTTTATGGTTGTCTTTTT
>JAQZBX010067448.1:0-15933 GCA_029593785.1 Cabassous unicinctus
TTTTTTTTTTTTTACCTATAGTCTGCACACAAAGTCTTTGGCAAGGGCCAAAAATATGCTATGTACGATGGATTACTTGGAGATTAGGGAACCGGAGTTGGTCAGGGATGTGAACCAGTCCAGAACAGAGCCTAGATAATATCAGGTTCTTAATCATTCAGAATAAGTGCTGGGTATTTAAGAGTGAACAAGGCTGACACATTCCCCTCGTTCTCGCATGGCGTTTCTATTGAGAAAAGATGGAACAAAACGTGTTGACGTTAAATAAACAAAGAATGTGATTTCATGTAGTGCTAGATGCTATGAAGAAAAGTAGAAAAAGAAGGACCTAGAATGAGAGAGACTGCCTAGAAGGCAGGAGGTAAAAATGCTAGAAAACAGGGAGTTGGTGCCATTGGGAGGAATAACCAGATCTCAGGCAATTGAAATAAAATAGAGGCCAGCAGAACACACCAAAATGGGCTAGATGCAAAAGGATGATCACCCCGAGTCTCTCTTTCAGCTTCTTTCTGGGAAGGAATTTCTTTCAGGATCTGGGCCAATAGTCCGGGGGGCATGCATCTAATTAAGGAAAGACCACAGGAGCTGTAGAAAGGGTTTTCTTTCCGAATTGTCCTTAATCTAGTATGTATTTATCAAATTTTCATAATTTCTTTAATTTCAAAGAAAGTGGATCAAAGGTCAGGAAAGATTATTGCCCCAAAGTAGAAAAAGCCCCTTCAGCTGGGACAGTCAGAATGAAATCCCTTACAAATTCTTCACACAGGGTACTAATTCAGCACAACATGTAGGCAAAAAATTTAACTACAGCAACAAATTAGGTGCAATTAAATGTTTTCAACTCGCCCACATACCTGAAACCAAACCTGTGAAAAAAGGGCGTGCCTCAGGTAATTAATTGTCAAGAAATATTTAATAAGCTCTCCTCTGCTACATTTAACATGAGGCGTGAGTGCTTGTTCCAACCTAGTTCCCTGGAACCTTGGGCAGGTTACAGCGGCACACTAAAGGAAAAACCCAAATGCATGGCTTATTTCATTTGCAACTCTTGCCACATCACTTCACACCTTAATTCTTTATCCTTTGGGCACACACAATACAACCACAATGCATTGTAGTAACATCTACTTTATAGCCAGAACTTTCATCTACCCACAGTTTCTTCTTTTTTGTAAAATCGTTTAGCTGACTGTCTTAAAAAGACAGTAACCAAGCTTTTCTCTTTGTAGCTTGACAGGTCAAGGACACTGCTGATTTCAAGCAAGAAATAATTTTATGCCATCATTTTGCTCTAATAACAGAGGGGAAACTCCTTTAATGTTAAGATTCTCTTGAGAAGGATTGTGGTTTTAAAAGGATTGACTCAAGAAGCGTAGGTGCCTGACAACTTGTAAGGTGTGTAACTCAGTGTGCCAGCTTTCTCCCAGGCCTAGTCCAGCTTTTGAGCATATCTGGATCAAGAGGCATTGAGAGAAAGTCTATCTTTTTAAAAAATTTACCCAAATATGTAACAGATAGGATGGTGGATAAATGACAATTACCGTTGTCAAAATTTGCAATGGCAGATCTCATTGGCTGGATAATGCCAGCATGCTAGAAGACAGTGGAAATGGGTGTGTTATTTGCATTTAAGGAAGTATTTGCTGAGCCATTTGGGTTAGTTCTGCCCATGAGTAGATTACATGCCCATGAGTAGATTACACTTCCAGTTTCCAATGGAAAGGAAGTTAGTGCCAAGCTTCAAGGGTGGGAGAAAACTTTTTAAATTGAGTTTTCCAAACATAAACTAAACATATATATATTGCTTTTAAACTGGAAAATAAAGATGAATTTTAATTTGTGCCTTAAGATAAATTGGGTTTCCCCATCTCAATGCATTTGTGTATAACTCTGAGAGCTATTATCTACTTGGCTTGGGAAATTTAGCAAATGGAGTCAGATTGCATCTACTTTACACCAATCCAGCTGATCAGAAAGAGAAAAATTCATGCACCTTGCTGGTGGCTTTTCTCTACTCCAATGATCAGTTTTTTTTGGCTTTTCATTTTATTCACTTGCTGTCTCCCATCCTGTACACACTGCCTCAGTGCCCCTCTCTTCTGTTCCAACACAAATTATCAGCTGAGCCATAGATTTATCATTCAGTTTGGTTTCATTTGATTGCCTTCAGGACCATCCTTTTTTTTTTCTTTCTCCTGGTCTTGGCATGGACTTACTTTTGTGTTTGGAATTACTCCAGCCATGAAAATCCTTCAGAGTTTTCCAGAAAAAGATACTTTTCTCTCTCATTCCTCTGGAGGCATATCAGGATAAGTTCAGGAGCAATGATCACGAGCTCTCTGACAGCATGAAGAAAAGGCATCTCCATTTCACAGAGCCTCTGTGTCCCTAATATGTATGGGGAAAGTGGGCTTTGCCAGTTACCATTGAAAAGCTTGGTGGAGTCACATGAATAGAGGAATGTAGAACATAGAAGGGCTTTTTTTTAGATTCCGAGACTGCTTTTTGTCATTAAGACTTGAAATCGTCATATATTCATGGCTCTTCCAAAGGAACCCAATTCATGGGACAGAAGAAGAAACTCCCTGGGGATTTTGAGGGTTCTCAATTGATATCATTTTTGAATTTGCAGTTTTGAAATGCAAAGACCAGCAAGCAATTACTCTGCATAATTTCTGGCTTGGGTAGCTCCTGTCTTTGTGGAAGAGATTTCCTTGAGGTTATTGAATCTAAAAGCCTGACTGGGCATAAGAATTACCTGGGTATGTTAAAAAGTATAGACTCCTTGTTCTGTTCCCCCGCAATTTTTATTTGGTTGGCCTGAAATAAGCCCAGAAACTCACAAAATAAACGAAATTTAAAAAGAAAAAACAAGAATCCCCAGGTGACTCTAATGTTTCACAAAGCCAGGCTTGGGAGGCCATCACTTTTGTCACACTAACCAGCTTGTTTTGGAGCTGAACCCTGACCTTAGCCTCATTAGTATCACACTTGAGCTACCACAGCTAACTGATTTCATTTGGGAATATATAACCTTGCCTTTGATCTTGCTAGAGGGCATCGATGTGAGAAAATAACCCTTAGTATATTTGCTAGCACAGCTCAATGTGTGATGTTTAATACTGCCCTTTGGTTCCCCAACTATACAATTTCAAAAAGTGTTTTAATCTTCAAGAGAATTTCTCCATTTGAGTGGAGAAAAAAGGGAATACTGGTTTTAAAAAATCAGTTCAATAATCATTTCCCTATAGGCTTCTGCCAGTAGAAGGGCTTCACACACTTAAGTGACCCTTTCAGAAAATCTGAATTTAAATCTTTTTTTGCTGAGCAGTAATTATATACCTTTTAATGACTTACCGTAACTGAGAGAAATGTCCTATTATCTTTTTAATATTTTTCCTAGGTTAGTATGATGGATAATAGTCCCTGGACACAGACTGTGTATGATTTGTATGTGTGCAAATAAGTCATTAAATAAACACTGATTGATCATTTTTTCTTCAAAGGCAGGCGGACATGATCCAACCATGAGGTCATCTTATGGCTTATTATGATGCATGTTTCTGTGTACCAGGCATGTCTTTGCACCTCCTATGATCATTATTAATGGAGAAAATAGAAGAATAAGGAAATCACTTGTAACAAGATAAGACTTGGGAAAAAGGATAATGGGTAAAAACAAAAAAAACAAAAAAAACACCTCAAAACTATCCCTTAAAGAGAGCAAAGGATTTTAATGGGCCAGTTGATTTATCTAAGTCTACCTGGAAACACATTAACCTAAATGGTTTACTGAGTAATCTCTCTCAGGCAGGACCATAGCAGAAATACTGGGGAAAAATTGGAACTCAAGAAACCTCTGTGCTCAGTGAAGCTAAGCCAAGCTCCACGTTCCAGATGGAAGCAATGCACACTGATTAGCATCAATGCAAAAAGACATAAGGAAATGTTCCTTGCACTCTGTGCCCTGGGTCAATGCTTCTGAACCTTCAGTATGTAGGAGAATCCCCTGAGACGCTTGTTGAAAATGCAGTTTCTGGGACACCATCTAGTAGGATCATGATCCAAAAAGCCTGGAACAAAGGAATCTGAACTTTTAACTGGCCAGCCCTGTGACTTTGATCACACTTTGAGATACACTGCTCTAGAGAATGTATTTGATGAAAAAAAAAAATCAGATTTAAAAAGTAAATATTTTGAGGTGACTTCAGGGGAAGATGGTGAAGTAGGGAGATCCAAGACTCAGTTCTTCTACCAAAACAACTATTAAACAGGCAGGAAACTGTCTGAAACAACTATTTTGAAACGCCAGAGGCCAGAGGAACACCATAACCATTTAGGGAAGAGCAGGAGGAAGAAGCTGATAAATTACAGTAAAGAACTGAAAATTGCTCTTGCCGCACAAGGTGTCTATCAGCACCCATTCCACACTCTCACAGCAGGACATCATGGTGTCCAGTCCCTGGCTAGCTGCTGCTAACAGAAAGGGACATAAAAATCCTCTTCCCCAAGAACAAGGTGGGCATGGTCAATCAATGATCATGGCTTTGGATTAGTGAATTTGGATCGCTGGGTCCCTGCTTCTGAAAGAAGTTATTGTTAAACCTGTACTGGAAAAAGGCAGCAGCAGCCATTGTTTCAACCTGGCTGCAGACAAAGGTGGTAGCAGCTATTGTTTCAGCCCTCCCCAGACAGGGGCAAAGGTGATGAAGATTTAAAGAGGCAGGGCTTCCTCAGGGCTTTGGGGGAAAGTTAGCTGAAGGGCTACCTTTGCTAGGCAGGCCAGGAAAGCTCAGCTTTGTGGAGCCATTGGAGAAGTTTTTGGCAATTTGGGGCCAGTTTGCACCTCCTTTGTTGGTCCCTGGCCCTGTTTTGACTGGAAAAGATTGAATTGGGAAAGTCCTCCCAGGGGGTGACATTTCTCCCAGTATTTGACCTCCAGGCAAAACAATGTAAGACAAAGAAAGAAGTGTAAAAATCTATAGAGGTGGACAATCTGGGACAAAGGCCTGACAGCTTCAGAACTCACAGGAGAGAAGTTCATCCCTAGTGAAACAGAGGGGACAATCAAACTTCTGCAAACAGAGGAACTCCAAATCAACTACCAGGCAAAAGCCCATGACAAGACAGGCTCAGAAAGACAGGGAAAAACCTGCACACTGCATTCACCTTAGGCAGACTTTCCTGATAGGGGGGTTGAAGCTCAAAAAAATCTCCGTCTTAACACCAGCTGGCTACAAAACCAGGAAACAGATATCACAGAGAGTAAATCCCAGAGTTAACATTCTAAAATATTAATATTTGCAGTGTGAAAAAAAGAGTGTAATACAAAAGAAAGAGGAAATGATGGCCCTTCCAAAGGAAGGGGATAAAAATCCAGAAAACACAAATGAAGAAGAAGAGAATGTGGACACAACAAAAAAGCTTTTTAAAAAGTCTTAAAAATGCTTAAGGAGATGAAGGAAAGTACAGAGAAAGAACTACAGGATATCAGGAAAACAACAAATGAACAATATGAGAGTCTAAGTAAAGAGACAGAAATTTTAAAAAGGAACCAAACAACTACTGGATTTGAAGACCAAATAACTGAAACGAAATATGCCCAGGAGGGTTATAAAAAGCAAAAATAGCCTAAGACAGCTATGGGACACCATCAAGCACACCAATATACAGTTTATGGGAGTCCCAGAAGGAGAGGAAATAGAGAAAGTCAAAGAAATAATGACAGAGAACTTGCCAAACTTAACAAAAGACATGAATATGAACATCCAAGAAGCTTAGAGAACACCAAACAAGATAAACATGAAGAAATATATACCCTGTCATATATTGATTACACTATCAGATGAAAAGGACAAGGAGAGAGTTCTGAAAACTGCAAGAGAAAAGCCACGTGCTACATACAAGGGAATCCCAATAAAATTGAGTCTTGATTTCTCATCAGAAACCATAGAAATAAGAAAGCAGTGGGTTGAAATACTTAAAGTGCTGGAGGAAAACAATTTCCAGCCAAGAATTTTATATCCAGTGTCACACTCTTTCAAAAATGAGGAGAAATTAAGACATTCTCAGATAAACAATAGCTGAGAGAGTTCATCACTACAAGACCTGCCCTACAAGCAATGCTAAAGGGAGTTCTTCAGAATGAAAGGACACTAGACAGTGATTCAAAGCAGCATACACATATATAGACCTGCAGTAAAGGTAGCCATTTGGGTAATTATAAATACCAGTATTGTACTGTATTGTTGGTATGTAACTCCACTAGCTACTTCCTACAGTGGAGTTACACTCCACTAAAATGTAAAAGCACAAAAAGTAATGATATACCTAGGTTTCTGGATGTACAATGTGCAAAGACAAAAATGGTAACAAGTAACAAAAAAGGGTGGGGGACAGAAGGCTATAGGAAAAGTATATGTACATGCTATTGAAGTTAAGTTGGTATCAAACCACATATAATTGTTTTATATTTAGGATGATAAATTTTAACACTATGATAACCACAAGGAAAACAGATGAAAAATATATCCAGACAGTTATGAAAAGGTACTCAATATGGTACCACACAAGAAAGCAGAAAAATATAAAAATAGGCTTTAACAGAAGTAAGGGAGATAAAAAGGTATAAGACTTATAAAGGCTAAATTGAAAAATGGCAAATGAAAGACCTGTTTTATCAGTAGTGACTTTGAATGTAAATGGATTAAACACTCTAGTCAAAGGCAGAGATTGGCAGAATGGATAAAAAAAGCATAATCCAACTATATGCTATCTGCATGAGACTCATCCTAAAGTTAAAGATACAAGTTAGTTGAGAGTAAAAGGATGGAAAAAAATATATACCATGCAAGTAGTAACCGAAAGAGAGCTAGGGTGGCTAAAATAATATCTGATAAAATAGACTTCAAATAGAAAAAAGTTATGAGGCAAAAATATAGTCATTAAATTTTGATAAAGGGGAAAAATCAACAGGAAGTAAAAATTATAAACATATTTGCACCTAACAGCAAAATCCCAAAATATATGTCAAGCAAATATTAACAGATTTGAAGGGAGAAATTGAAGTTTCTATATTAATAGTAGGAAAGTTTAAGACAGTACTCTCAATAATATCAGAAGATCAATAAGGAAATACAGGACTTGAATGATACACTAAACCAACTAGATCTGACAGACATATATAGAACATTGCCCCCAATGAAAACAGAATATACATTCCTCTCAAATGCACATGAATCATTCTCCAGGATAGACCATATGTTGGGTAACAAAACAAGTCTCAGTAAATTTAAAAATATTGAAATCATTAAGTGTATATTCTCTGGCCACAAGAGAATGAATCCATAATAGGGAGAAAGGGTAAATTCAAATACATGTAGAAATTAAACAACATACTCTTAAACAAAACTTATGAAATGCAGTGAAGGCAATGCTGAGAGGGAAATTCATAGCTCTAAATGCTTACATTAAAAAAGAAGAAAGACTTCAAATCAGAGACCTAACCTCAAAACTGGAAGTACTAGAAAATCTAAACCCAAAGTAAGCAAGAGAGGATATAAAAAAGATTAGAGTGGAGATAAACAAAACAGAAAACAAAACATAAATCAATAGAAAGAATCAACAAAACCAAAACTTGGCTCTTGAAAAGATCAACAAAATTGACAAACCTTTAGCTAGACTGACAAAGGAAAAAAGGAGGAGAATACAAATAACAAAAATAAGAAATTAAAAGGGGAACATTAAAACCAACCCTGCTGAAAATGAAAGGACTATAAATGGATACTATTAACAACAGTGTGCCAATAAATTACATAACCTAGATGAAATGGACAAATTCATAGAAACACACAAACTTCCTACATTGACTCAAGAAGAAATAGAAGCTCTCAACAAACCAATTGCTAATATAGAGATTGAATCAGTAATCAAAACCCTCTCAACAAAGAAAAGCTCAGAACCAAATGGCTTCATAAGGGAATTCCACCAAACGTTCCAAGAAGACTAAACACCAATTCTGTTCAAACTCTTCCAAAAAATTGAAGAGAAGTAAACACACCCTAACCCATTCTACAAGGCCAACATCACCCTCATACCAAGCCAGATAAAGATACCAAAAGAAAAGAAAACTACAGACCAATATCTCTTATGACTATACATGCAAAATTCCTCAACAAAATACTAGCAAATGGGATCTAACAGCACATTAAAAGAATTATACACCATGATCAAGTGGGACTTATTCTTGGCATGCAAGATTTTATATCCAGTGACACACCCTTTAAAAAATGAAGGAAAAATTAAGACATTCTCAGATAAACAATAACTAAGAGAGTACATCATTGCTAGACCTGCCCTACAAGCAGTGCTAAAGGGAATTCTTCAGAATGAAATGAAAGAACACTAGACAGTGATTCAAAGCAGCATACACATATATAGACCTGAAAGATTGGTTCAACATAAGAAAATCAATTAACACAATATACCACATTAATAAAGGGAAAAAAAAACATATGTTCATCTCAATCAATGTAGAAAAGGCATTTGACAAAATACAGCACCCTTTATTGATCAAAACACTTAGAATACTAGGAATAGAAGGAAACTTCCTCAACACAATAAAAGGCACATATAAAAAGGCCACAGATAAAATCCTATCTAATGGTGAAAGACTGAAAGCTTTCTCTCTAAGATCAGAAACAAGAGTAGGATGTCCCCTATCACCACTGTTTTTCAACATTGTCCTGAAATGTCTTGCCAGAGAAATTAGGCAACAAAACAAAAGGCATCCAAAGTAGAAAGAAAAAAATAAAACTTTCTCTATTTGCAGGTGATATGATCCTATATACAGAAAATCCTGTACAATCCACCACAAAGCTCCTAAAGATAATAAATGAATTCAGTAAAGTGGTGGGGTACAAGATCAACACCCCAGAATCAGTAGTTTTTCTATACAAAATCAATGAACAATCAGAAGAAGAAACCAAGAAAAAAATTTCATTCATAATAGCAACAAAAGAATCAAATATCTAGGTATAAATCTAACCAAGAATGTAAAGGAATTTATAGGTTCAATGTAATCCCAATCAAAATTCCACTTCTTGCAGAAGTGGAAAAGCCAATTATCAAATTTATATGGGAGTTCCGGGAAAATGGTGTTGATGTAGAGTTGCAACACCTACTTTCCAGTTCATTGGACTCATGCAGAACAACTTACAAGGAGATGATGACGGACAACAACCATTCCAAGGAACAGAGAGAGTCTGCAACTGCAAGCAAGGTAGTCCCATCCATCTGCCCCATGGGATCTAAGGCCCTCTTTATTAGAGGTCATGTGGGCATCACCATCCCAGAATCCTCAGGATTGGGGAATGAAAGATGGACTAGAGTAGACTTACTGTTATTCTACTATAGACTTATTGTGATTCTAGCAATGGAAGAACTTTTATCTGGAGGCAGTGGTCACTGGAGGTTCTGAGCGGGGGTGGGGGAGAGGGAAAACAGGTGTAACATGGGGGCATTTTTGGGACTTGGGAATTGTGCTGAATGACATTGCAATGACAGATTAGGCCATTATATACCTTGTCATAACTTACAAAATTGTGCAGGAGAGAGTGTGAACTACAATGTAAACTATAATCCATGCTTAGTGTCAATGCTCCAAAGTGTGTTCATCAATTGTAACAAATGTACCATACTAATGAAGGATGTGGTTAATGCAGGAAAATGTGGGAGGGGTAGGGAGCAGGGCATTTGGGAATCTCTTATATTTTTAATGTAACATTTACGTAATCTAAGTATCTTAATTTTTTTTAAAGTATATTTTTAAAATTATATGGAAGAGTAAGGGGCCCTGAATGGCTAACGCTATCTTCAAAAAGAAGAATGAAGTTGGAGGACCCATACTTCCTGACCTGAAAACTTATTACAAAGCCACAGTAATCACAACAGCATAGTGCTGGCACGAGGACAGATATATTGACCAATGGAATAGAATTGAGAGCTCAGAAATCAACCCTCACGTTTATGGCCAACTGATTTTTGAGAAGTTGGCAGAGACCACCCAATTGGGAAAGAAGAGTATATTCAACAAATAATGCTGGGAAAACTGGATCTCCATTTGTGAAATAAAGAAGGACTAAACCTACCTCATACCATATAGAAAAATCAACTCAAAATGGATCAATTACCTTAATATAAAAGCTAGAACTATCAAAGTCCTAGAAGAAAATGTAGGGAAGCATTTTCAGGACCTTGAGTTAGGCTGTTTTCTTAGACTTTACACCCAAAGTACAAGCAACAAAAGAAAAAAAATAGATAAATGAAACTTCATCAAAATAAAAAAAACTTTTGTTTCTTTTTTATTCCTTTTTTTCTTTATTTCTAAAGAAGTTTTAAAGATTACATAAAAGTTACATAAAAAATATAGGGGATTCCTATATACCCCACCTCCTCCCCTTCTCACACTTTTCCCCATTAATGGCATCTTTCATTAGTGTGGTACATTTATTACAATTGATGAACAAATATTGAAACATTGCTACTAATCATAGTCTATAGTTTACGCTTTAGTTTACACTTTGTACTGCACAATTTTATAGATTTTAACAGTGTATAACAGCTTGTATCAATCATTGCAGTGTCATTCAGAACAATTCCGATATCCCAAAAAATGCACCATGTTACACTTATTCTTCCCTCTCCCTTTCCTCAGAATTTCTGGTGACCACTGTCTTTATATCAATGTTACAAGTTCTTCCATTAGTAGAATAATAATAAGCCTGCTTTGGTCCATAGTTGGAGTCTCCCCTTATGTGTGTTCATTTCTTGATCTTGAGGATTTGGGGATGGTGATGCCCACTCTGCTTCAGATTGAGAGTGGGCTTAGATCCCATGGGGCAGTTGGATAGAACTGTCTTGTTTGCAGTTGTAGATACTCTGAAATACTTTTGTTTCTGAAAGGGCTTTATCATGAACATAAAAAAACAACCTACAGAATGGGAGAAAATATTTGGAAACCACATACCTGATAAAGGATTAATATCCAGTATACATAAAGAAATCCTTCAACTTAAAAACAAAAAGACAACCCAATTAAATAATAGGCAGAAGACTTAAAAACAGACATCTCTCCAAAGATGAAATACAAGTGGCCAGAAAGTATATGAAAAGATGATCAATATCATTAGCCATTAGGGAAATGCAAATCAAAACCACAATGAGATAACATTTCATACTCAGCAGAATGGTTGCTATTTTAAAAAATGGAAAATAGCAGGTGTTGGAGAGGAAAAGCAGAAATAGGAACACTTATTCATTGCTGGTGGCAATGTAAAATGGTGCAGCCATTGTGGAAGATAGTTTAGTGATATAACAGAAAGCTGAGTATAGAACTACCTTATGACCTGGCAATCACACTTCTATGTATTTGCCCAAAAGAATTGAAAGCAGGGGCTTGAACAGATACTTGCACACTGATGTTCCTAGCAGCATTATTCACAATCATTAAAAGATGGAAGCAACCCAAGTGTCCATCAACCAATGAATGGATAAATAAAATGTGGTATATGCATACAATGGAATATTATTCAGTAATAAGAAGGAATGAAGTCCTGATACTTGCAACTACGTGGATGAGCCTTGAAGACATCATGTTGAGTGAATAAGGCAGAAACAAAAGGACAAATATTGTATAATCTCACTGATTTGAAACAATTAGAATAAGCAAACTCATAGAGTCAGAATCTAGAATATAGGTTACCAGGGGTTGGCATGAGGATACAGAATGGGAAATTAAGGTTTAAAATGTACAGAGTTCCTATTTGGAATGCTGGAAATGTTTTGGTAATGGAGATGATCATGGTAGCATAATATTGTGAATGCAATTAACAGCACTGAAATATGTACCTGAATATGATTAAAAGAGGAAATATTAGATTGCATATATTGTAACAAAGCAAATTTTTTTAAAAAATCAATGGATCTACACTAGACAGCGAATCTTAAATTAAAACATGGACTTTCGTTAATAGCACAATTATAAAAATATGCTATCATCTGTTGTAACAAATGTTCCACAGCAACGGAAGTTGTTGGTTGGGTGCTTTACGGAAATCTTGTATTTCATGCAAGATTGTTCTGTAAACCCACAACTTCTTTAATAAAGGGAAAAAAGTAAATATTTTCTCCCACTTTTTAAAAAGCCTACTAAGATCTCCTTCCCTCCCTCCCTTCCCTCCTTCCTACCTTCCTTTCTTTCTTTCCCTTCCTTCCTTCCTTCCTTCCTTCCTTTCTTCCTTCCTTCCTTCCATTCTCTCTTTCTTTCTGTCTTTCATTCTTTTTTTCTTTCTTTCTTTAGGAAACCCAGTGAATTTTCCTCTTTGAGTTTTCCCCCAGTAACCATGTCTGGATGGAAATGTTCCCTCTTTGTTTTGGTACTTTCAAGTGTTTGTCCCTCTCTCAAGTCTTATATCTCCAACTTTCCTTTGACCACCCCAAGAGATGGACTGTTATTGTCCCTAAGAGATGGACTGGTATCTTCTCAAACTTAACATAGCTAAGACAAATCCCTTTTCTTCTTCTTCTTTTTTTAAACTACCAAGCTGGTTCTGTTTCTCTGTTTGTTAAGAGGAACAATTTTCTCCCAAACACATGCTAGAAGCTTCTTTACTTTCATTTATCACATCATTTTCTAACCAGTTACAAAGTTCTCTGAACCTTTTCTTCCTAAAAGCTCTTTGCAAACAGCTAATCCATTCAAGTCATACATCAGGTAGATATCTGAATGGCTGAACTGACTTTGAAATATTGAAATATTTTCCTGTGCCACTGCTCTGAGATCCCTAAATACTCACCACCTCCTTACCACCCTGTTCCTTCACCTGGGACCTCCACCAAAACCTTGCTTGATCCAGCAACTTAAGGATTTCCTCCTGGCCACACAAGAGCCCTCCAGAATCCTACTCTATCCTTCAGCCAGCTTCTCTTCTGACTGGTCAGTACCCATGCTGTACAAAATCTTAAATATGTTGCCTGTGCGTTTATTAATGCTTGTAGCTTACTCTAAAAGGAACTTTCATGCCTAAACTACTATGAATATTACTCATCTGCTCTTTCTAAATCCAACTTCTCCAAACTTGGATTATCTTATGCATCACCATAAGATTCATCTTCCTCAAATCCTTCTTTCATCAGTCTCTCCTGCTTTGAAACATTAATGGACTCATTATCTAATTCAATAAACTATCAAGAGCTTACTGTGAAAATAAAAAAGAAGAGCTTACTGTGTGATAAGCATCAACCATTCTGGACACTGGGAGGTTGCAAAGATCACATTACATGGTCACTAGAGAGAAAAGGTTTTTGATTAGTTTAATTTCAATTTTCAAGGAGTAATTGATATGCAAAAGAAAAAAGGCTCAGAAAACTATACTATTTCTGATAGGAATTTTTTGTAGGATGAGAGAATTTTGTCCTAAATGTCATCTAATCTTATTGGGGAGATGGATGCTTGTCTTATAGTACAGCTATGAAGTTTCTCCCAACCCCTTTCTTTTTTTTTAGTTTGAGAAGTTGTAGATTTACAGAAAGATCATGCAGAAATAGAGCTCCCATATAATATACCCACACCATTTTTAACGTTTTGCATTAGTGTGGTAACTTTGTTACAATTGATGAGAGAATATTATTATAAATATACTATTAACTGTAGCTCATAGTTTACATTAGGGTTCACTGTTTTTAAAGTCTCTTTTCTGTGTGCTTTTCCATGGCCACAAACCATCATAAACACCAGTAACACCCCTGACTTTCCCTGCTAGCTTCATAATTTGACCCTCTCTTTCCTATGGAAATGACCAAAGTTTTGATGAGCAATTGAATTTCTCAGACAAAAGGGAGATTAAAATTTTAATATCTTCAAACCTTCTAGTTATAGTAGGCAAGTTGCTGTGGTGTTTTAGAGGTTGTTATGTATCAAAAAGGATTTAAAGTATTTACTTTTATTTTATTTCTCCTAGTTATACAAATAAACAATTAAAATTATCCTTGTCCCACAAACAAAAGAAAAATACCTTTAGCATTTTAGTGTATTTTCAGTTTTATTTCTATGAGCATTTTAACAATTGGGAAATTAGGAAAACATATTCCTTTATATATTGTTAAAATTAATATTATAAGGATTTCCCTGCTACTGAAGTTGATTTGTAAATACCATTATTGCCATTGTGACATTCCCTTATATTTCAAATCCTTGTTGTTGTTTCAATTTTAATATTATTATGAACAAAGCTATGATATCTGTAATAAATATTATTGCACATAAAGCTACTTCTCATAGTAATAGCATAATATATATTCCAAAAAGTGGGATTATGATGTGTTTAGATAATTTAAGATTCTTAATAAATACTTTCCAAAGGATATTTTTAAATCAATTTTTATTCTTATAACTAAAAAAAGAAATATCCATTTTACCACACCCTTTAATTACAAGTATTATTTATGCCAATTATTAGCTGATGACCATAGAAAAATTATTTAACTTGTCTCAGCCTTAGTATAATATGGGGATTTACTATTACAGATGTCATTAGGGTAAACATGACAGAAGATGAGAAGGGTTTTGGAAAAAATTAGAAATGACGTAATAAGACAACTTAATATCATTTTGCCTTCTCAATTGATTGACTACAACAAATATCACTGGCCCGTTTTGGATAAAATTTGATAGGCATGTTAATTATAGATTCACCTACATATGTTGGTACCAACTACATGACAGTGCTTAAGTGGTTATTGAAGGTAAAAATAACTAACTAACTAAATAAATAAATAAGAATATAAATAAATAAATAAATACATAAATAGAGTAACTCAGGGGCCCAGATCTTGAGAACTTGGGGTGGAGGGAGAAAGGAAGATACAGAAGTTAAATGACAAAATACACATTCAGGTATTTTTTTTTTTTTAAGCTTTTAAGAAGCATAGTTTATTTCTATTTTAAAATTCTCAAGAGACATTAAAAAGGTCCAAAGGCCCAAAGATATCCAGGTTTAATATAAAATAGCACGTGGTGTTGGTTGTTGATGCCTCCATTCCTGAAATCTCAACTTGATCCTGGTTAACTATGCGTGGAGAATTCTTCTGGTTGAAGAAATGTGAATTCCTTGCAAAAGGTTATCCCTGCAGCAATGATGAAAAGAGCAGTGCTAGAAGCAATCAATGTCATTGCAATGGAGAAAGTACATCATCTATATGAAAAGCCACCACAGCAATTCCAATAATGAAAATTAATATTCCAGTACAGAAGCAATAGAAATGTTTGCATGTTTACATATATGTGTATGTATGTGTATGCATATGAGTAAAATGCAATAACTGTTATCATAGGAATATGTAAAAATATTGTGACAGCAAAGAGGAGGAAAGACCAAAAATTTGGAGAGAGCTTCCCTAGAATGGACATTTATGCATAAGGAGTTCACTTGGTAAATGAAGGAGTGGAATGACTCTATAGGAAAGGAGTACAAAATGTAAAAACCATGGAGGTGTGAACGACCATGGAATATTGAGAAACTGGTATTACTGGAAAGTATAGGGTTCCTATAGAAGTGTAGAGACAAAGAAAGCAGGAGTCTGGTTGTAAGAGTTTTTGTGTGGCTTTTACAGAATTTGGAGCTAATAATATTCTATTTCTTGAAAGGTGAATATTAAGAGGTACAGTTTTTTGTTTGTTTTTTTTTGTTTATTATTACTATTATCATTGGAATAATGAAAATACTCTAATAATTATTGAATTGATAAATGCATAACTATGTGATTATACCACATACCATTGATTGTACATTTTGGATAGATTGTATACTTTATTAACATGTATCAATAAAAGTGATAAAAAATTTGGGGGAGCAGGAAATGGATTGGCCTTTGAAG
>JAQZBX010067450.1:0-15933 GCA_029593785.1 Cabassous unicinctus
ATTGTAAGAATAAATTGGTGTTGTTTTAAGCCACTAAATTTGTGGTAATTTGTTACAGCTCAATAGGAGACTAATAGAGTCTCCTTCCTGACCCCCCTGCTATTATTGTCAGTTGATTGCCTTTGTTATCGCGTTACTTTATACCAAGGAGAATGTTCTTAACTATGCTAAAACTGTGGGCTCCAGGGTCAGACTCAGACCCCCAGTGATAACTCTGATTCTTGAGTGACCTGAGGTGAGTCACTTTGCCTCATTGTATGCCAGTTTCCTCATGGTGTGAAGGTCAAACTGGGCGACATGGAGGTCACAGGCTGGTGGTCTCCAGTTTATATCAGTCCTACAGGTATGTTTTGTTTATCTTTCAGTGTTTTAAAGTTTGTCATTATGTGATGGTTAGGTTAATGTGTCAACTTGGCCAGGTAATTGTGTCCAGGTGTTAGGTCCAGCAAGCACTGGGCTAATTGTAATACAAGGGCATTTATGGACTTCAATCACCAGTGAGTTTACTGCGTGGATGGCTGATTACATCTGCATCAGTCAGGGAGATTACATCATCAGTGGGTGAGGCTTTTATCCAATCAATTGAATGACTTAAAAGGGAAAGTGATTTCAACATTCAGAGAGAATTTCCCAGCTTGTCCTTGGACAGGCAACTTCTCCCAGAAACTCATCAAGGACCTTTCATCGGACTTTCATAGGAGCCCCTGGTTTGCAGCCTGCCTGCGGAACCTGGACTTGTGCATCCCCATGGTCGCGTGAGAGACTCTTTTAAAATCCAGTATTATTGACAGATATCTCCTGTTGATTCTGTTTCCCAAGAGAACCCTGACTAATACACATTACTTTTCTTTTCCATTGTATTTCTTTTGAATGACTTGTACATTGTATAGAACTGAAAAAAGTACAACAAAGTGAGGCAGGTTGGTACAGGAAATGAGGGAAGGCTGCTGATCAGAACAAAGCCATAACCATCACAGCAAAGAACCAGCAAAGATCATGGTCATGACCCCGCCTGGAAACCCCCTGAGGGAAGGCAGCTGCTTGAAAACAAAGTCATAAAAATTATAGCTGAAAAGCCCACCAAGGCCCTGGTCATTGGGAACTGTTTGAAATTCCCAGGCTCAAAAGCCCTGGATAACCCCAAACAGAAAGTTCCCTGAAAGCTAACAGGTGCAACCTGAGTGATTCATTGTATAAAACAATAGGAAGGCAGAAAGGCAACCAATCAAGGCAGCAAATAGCTGAGATCCCTCCTTAATATGGGGAAGGGGGAGGAGGATGCCTTGATCTCTGATAATGATTGTAACTTTGTGACTCACCTTGGTTTGGTACCCACCCCCATCCTGTTCATTAAATAGATGTCTTTTTACTTCCAGTAAATTATAAAATAGCCAAAGGTTGATATTGGGGAAATTACTGAAACTGCCTAGACCAACCTTTGTATACGGTCATTTCCAACTGAAATCCTGCCATTGTGATGATTATTCAAGACCTTTGTATATGAATATTTCTGTTGAGAAGGAAACCACTCCACTTCCTGTTTAATATCCATTTGAAAAACCTTGTAACCAACCTTTGTTCTGTATACCACCCACCCCAGATGCCTTGATCTCTGATAATGATTGTAACTTTGTGACTCACCTTGGTTTGGTATCTGCCCCCATCCTTTTAAGTCCCTTAATGTTTATTAATTAAGGAACCTGTGTCAGCTCTACCCCAGTTATTCATTAGCACCCTGATATTGTAAAATACGAGAATTTCTGTAGACCCAGGAAGGAGTTTTTAGGGCTGTTCTGTTACTGGATGGCTCTAGTTTCTGGGCTTCTAGGTTCTTGGCTTATGTTGCATAAAAGAATTTAAGGACATGCCATAGGGTAGGCAAGAGAGTAAAACATTTATTGAGAAACAAGAAAATGAGAAAAGTACACAGTCCAAGGCATGGACCGTGGGCAGACTGCAGGGTGAGTGGTGCACCTGGGCCCCAGGTCAGGGCTTTTTAAAGTCTGTTTGCTGTTCTGATTGGTTGCCCCACCTGTCATTTCTCTGGGGGCCAATGGTGAGGCCTTTTGAGGGTATTTGGGGCTTTCCCTTGACCCCAAACAGGATTCTCATTTCTAATGAGAATCTCAAATGAGATTCTCTTCCAGGACTCGTGGGATCCCTCAGGAGGTTTCTGAGCGGGGGTCTCACAGCCATATGGTCTGCCAGCCATGTTGTCTGCCAGGTCCTCAGCTGTGACCCAAGTCTTCCCTTTTCCTATACTAACCTGCCTCAACCTCCCCCTCAGAGGGTTTACACCCTTATTCTTAAGGGGTGCTGAAGGGCGATGGTCATTCTTCTGTAGCTACTTCCTGCTGGTTAGGGGGTGTAGCAGTTTGGTATTGTTTATGAATTCCAAAAATAGATATTGGATTATGTTTGTAAACTGGTCTGTTCCTCTGAGTGTATTAGATTGTATTAGATTCAAAGGTTTCACTTTTACTTGAATAAATTAAGATCGGGGTTTTGATTCAGTCATGTCAGTAGGATGTTGAGTTCCCAACAGGGACTCACAGAGAAAATGACACAGCAGAGGACAGAATTGGAATTTTGATGCTGGAGCCCTGGGAAGTAAATACACAGAAGAAGAACACAGAGGAATAGAGATGGCTCCATAGACACAGCAGAGGCCCCAGGGAGAGAGAGAGCCTGATAGTCTACTACTGACCTTGTGGAGAGAACAGAACAGTTGAGCCCAGGAAGAAACAAGTCCTTAGATGGGAGAGATGAGCCTTATACCAGCCTATAGCTGAGACCAGAAGAAGCTGGGACCATGGAGCCTGAAGAGGAAGGCTGAACCCTTGCAGAGATTGGCAGCCATCTTGCTCCAACATGTGGCAACAGACTTTGGTGAGGGAAGTAATTTACCCTTTATGGTTTTGTGACTGTAAGCTTCTACCCCAAATAAATACCCTTTATAAAAACCAACCAATTTCTGGTATTTTGTATCAGCACCCCTTTGGCTGACTAATACAGGGGGAGTAGTCCCTACTTGACAAGGTGTAAAACCCTCTGGCTGTTCTATTGAGGTTGAGAGAAAATGGGTCTGGCACCCTGATTGGAACTGGATGAAATCCCCACATTACTAATAAGACGTTGATTCTGTAAGACATAAACTTAATTAGAATTTTTAAGACACATGGTCCCACTTAAAGGATTAAGATGGTGGTAGGCAGGCCCAAAAAGGGAGCCAGCCATGACATACTGGACCACAAGAGTGAGATATGCCAGGTGCCTTCAGAGGTTGCATCTCCCCAAAGTTGATGGGACACAGCATTCTTCTTTTACATTGTTCATTAACTCTAGGGAGAGATTGTAGTAGACCTGCTGAGTTTGGTATAAATTACTGACCCCAGTTCCCATGGTGGTTGTTATGCCCAGGACAGCTAGGAGAGGTATGAGGAGAGATACTGCCCTACACAAACTCACAAAGACAGTATAGACAACAACAAGGCAGGCATATGGCAAGCAAAATAAAGACAATACTTAAGAGAGCCCTTCTTTTGTATTATAGGCACATTCATTAATTACTTAGAAAATGAATTAAGTTTACCAGGACTTTTGACATGTTCAACATCCCTCTGCATATGATCTAGAATAGAAAAGATATTATCATATTCATCAGGTATATAGATACAGTACTTAATACTAATCAATGCACAATTTCCTCTTTGAGCTGCAGTTAATAGATCTAAGCTCCAGGTTTGCAATACCATACATGTTATATCCCCATGGGAGCAGACCATAATGCCAATTGTGTTTAAATTCTACTTACATCACTCTGGTAATCATTGCTCCACTTGGTATGTCCTTCACACTACCAGCATGCTGCAGCACTGTTGATCCTAGAGAGAGGCTCCAGTGTTTCACTGGTCTGGTGCATAACGCCCGCCCTTCAGCACTATGAAACAGAGCCAGTCTGGAGGCAATGTCCATTGTATGCCTGGCCATATAGAGCCATTGCTGGGTGCTGCAGGAGACTGAAACTGCAACCACTTCAGGAGCATGTTCAGAGATATAGTAGACACTTTTATTGTTTTACGGGTTGCAATGATGGACCCAGCCAATAACTCAGATGGAGAGGTACCATGCAGGGTATCTGGGCCTGGTTTGAATTCATAAGAGAGTTTGATAATACTAAAGTCTCTCTTTTAGGGAAGCGGGTGTGGCTCAATGGATAGTGCTCCCATTTACCATATGGGAGGCCCCGGGTTCCCTTCCTGGGGCCTCCTTGTGAGGGCAGGCCAGCCCGCGTGGCGCGGTGGGCTGATGCAGCAGGACCTCACAGCAAGGGGGAGATAAGCAGACATGGAGAAAACACACAGCGAATGGACACAGCAAGCACAAGCAGCAAGGGGGGGATAAATAAATAAATAAATCTTTTAAAAAAATAAATAAATAAAGTCTCTCTTTTAATCTTTGTACATGTTCTAAACACTTCCAATGCAATGTATCACATATCAAATGAACTTAACTTTTACCATGATTATGTTAATTAACAGGTATTTTATTTTAACAATATAGGAAAAACTATTTTCTCCATTATTTTATGAAAATCTCAGATTCCCAATGGAATCAAGATTATGTTTCCTTACCACCACTTTAATATGTAGATTGAGGTGGCCTCTGACAGGTTTACTTTTTGCTATTAATATCAATTTAGGTTTCTAATAAATAGCTTCCTGGAATTAGCCATTTAAATGCTTCAATTTAGAAGATGCTTTTATGGACTCCTTATAATTAACCTTAACCACATAGACTAGTTACTTTACCTTTAAATAAGCTTATTAAATTACAGTTAGGAACCAATGAAATTTACTTTATCCATTTAAGAGAGGACAGATCTACATTTCCTTCTTTAACTTAATTTCATTAGACATGAACTTACAATTTTCTTCACCTTAAAGATTTAATATATATAATGGTAAGTTACTAAATTGGTATCCTATAAACCTAGGGAGACTATACCCAAACTAAATAAAATTGAAACATTATAGTTTATGCAAGGAATGTTCTTTTTCCTTCCTTTATAGGAGGCTAAAACCTCTTTTTCTGTAATGAAATTCTGAAACTGTGAGCAATCTTAAAAGCATATGACTGCTAGGTTCTCGAATATATTGTTTAATTTGTTTTAATCATAATTTAGAAAAGATCTTTCCATAGCTTTCAAGGACTTTTCCTTTACTTACTGAAATTTGGTAACAGGATTATTAACCACCCTTATTTTAAGGCTGTTAAAAGGTTTAAATTGGGGAATTACAGGGCAAACTGATTCTTAATTCTCCAGCCTAGAAGATAGAGTTTTAATCTGCCACACCTAGCCCCTCCCTCATAGCTCTTACAAAGAGAAGGCTCTGGGGGCTGGGTAGGTCAAAGAGCTTAGGAAAATCTTTTCCCTTACCCAATAGTTTCTATATTCAGATTTCTATGTGCTCTTTCCATCCTGCTTAGCCTAATTTGGGCTTCAGGAATATTCATTCACATATATAACCACATATTGAATTTTTAACAATTTGAATAGAGCTCTTTTAAGAATTTTCATTTGTTAATTTAATATTACCATTCCAAAAATGAAGATATACACTGAGCAAATAGGCAGACACAAATAGTTAGACAAAACACACACTGATGTTACTTACAAATTTCATTCTCTTACAAAATAAGTTTAACTATAAAATAACATTTAAAAGATCTCTTTGCAGGCTATATCTAATTAATCTGCACTTTGACCCTGCAATTTTGCACAAGAATTTCATTCCTTTTAATTATTGGCTTAAAAACAAATTGTTGCCAATACTTTAAAATACAATTTGCAACATTTTCCTTTACTTCAGAGCTTTGCTTATTTCCCATTTTGACTTTGAAAGACCTTGGATGAGAAACACTAATTCCAGTATATTCTCTCTGAGGTCTTTGAAGTCTTAGAGAAACCTGGTTTTTCTCATGACTTGCTGCTTTTGGTAACATCAACATTCGAGGTGGGAGGCCCCCCCATTCCCCAGTCCTCAGGGATAACAGGACTCAAGCGGCCGCTGGACTGGAAGAGTGGACGTCCAACCCTAGGGGTTGAGAATACCAGGCAGCAATTTAGTCCACAGCTGGATAACCATGAGAGAAAGCCAGGGTTATTGACACCAGTGGAAGGACAGGAGAGAAGGGTATCTCAAATTTGCCTTCCCCTGAGCCAGAGGGGGAAGAAGTTGTCATGAAATAACCATTAACAAAGGTAATTTCAGTTTGTAATTACCATTACTATAGCAAGCATACACAAGGGTGTGGCTAGACCTGAAGTAACCATAAACAAAGGTAAATTAGTCTAAGATTGTGGTTACTATAGCAGGTCTAGGCTAAATCCACCCAGTTTAGCAATTTCAGATATTATCCTTCTGCTGTTTTATGATAAAAGGCATCTATATAATGATCTTAACTCTTACAGTTTCTAGTAACTTTTTACTTTAGGCACTTCTGTTTATTAACTAAGCAACTAAAACAATTTTACTAGTAACAACGTTGCTAAGTTTTCCCGCTTTTCCAGCAGTTGAACCAATTCCACTTGTGATTTTTTTTAAACATCAAATTCAATTGCAAGATAGTATTGACATTTAAAGACCCAATTTTAGGTTACCGTGCACCATTATCCAATTTGTAACAGGAGAACCCCAAATCTGATTTATGAGTTCGTAGGCATGAGTAGACTAACAAAGTTAAAGCAAGCACAGATGAAAACGGAAGAGAATTTTACACATTTAGCTTAGCTTAGGGAACCACCTGCCTTTAGAATCACCTAGAAGCAAAGCTACCACAGCAGACACCTGATGCAGAAACCTCTAGCTTCGTTCCTCCAGGAAAATCCCTGGGCAGTTGCTAAGTTCTTAGCTAAGGGGTCCAGAGAAGCCCTGCCCCCGATGAGACATGAATTGGGGCTGCTCTGGGTGCTGCATCCCATTAGTTACCTCCCAACAAAGGCGATGTTTTTTTTTGCTGGAAGGATTGGAGTGTTACAAGGGAATAGGCAGGGAGCTAGGAAAAGTCAGGAGCCTTTTAATCTTAATTGATGGTACGTGAGGAGGTTCCTTATTCTACAGGGGAGAAGTTTAGTAACTGCCTAGATCTTAATTCCCCATTCACTCCCTTCATTAGGCACAACCAAGGCTCGGAGAGGTCTGGAGTGCAGGCTAGGACTGAGTAATTGGCTCCCATGTTATTTAAGAAATTAACAATTTATCTGCAACATCAAGGGTCACCTGAGGCCTCCTAGTTGATGGCTCAGGCATGGCTTCAGGCCCCCTCCGTCCTCCCCTGGGCCCCCCAGGGGTCCATGTGGTGAGGCAGCTTGGGGCCAGTGGAGCCTGGGTTCGGGTAGCCCTGAGGTGATGGTGCCTTTAATAGCGGCAGTTAAAAGGTGAGCCTGTCCCGGACCCTGTGCCTGCTGCTCCTTCCCGTCTCCATCTTGGCGGTGTGGTCTCGATTGTTGAAAACTGAGAAGGCTGTTTCTAAAAGGGAGTAAATGGAAGTTTGGGGGCCCGGGGAAAGTTTCTGCAGCTTTCTGCAGATATCTGAGGCAGACTGTGGAGTTCCTAGGAGGATCTGTCCTTCTCTAGAGTTAGGATCTACAAGAGTGTATTTTTATTGCCTCTACCAGCTTTCTTTGAAATAAGGCTGGGTTTTTAGGTTCTGCCTCCGAGTAATTTTACTGAGCTTTTTTTTTTTTTTTTAAAGATTTCTTTATTTACTTTCTTTATTTCAATTTATCCTCCCCAATCCCCCATGGTTCTCTTGTCTGTCTGCTCATTGTTTGCTTGCCTTCTCCAGGAGGCACTGGGAACCAAACCCGGGACCTCCCACATGGGAGGCAAGTGCCCAATGGCCTGAGCCACTTCTGCTCCCTGTGGGCTGTGGCGTCTGCTGGCTTGTGGCATCGGCTCATTGAGGCATCCAGCTCATTGTGGCGGGTGCAGGTGTCTGCTCATCTTTAGGAGGCACCGGGACCCAAACTCGGGACCTCCCATGTGGTAGGTGGGCACACAACTGGTTGAGCCACATCTGCTTCCCTCCCTGAGATTTTAATCGACTGGTTTGGTAATACATTTCCTCATCCCTTTAAGGAGACATGGCCATGTGGTCTCTGGCCCTCAGACCCGTCTGTCGTCTTCTCTTTTACACAGGTTTAACTGGAATTCAGGGTCTCATAGAAAGCCCACTTTTGGCCATACTGTGGCCACATGGTATGGCAGGAAAAGATTAGCCTCTTTCTCTTTAGGCTGTCAGTAGGCAGGCTGTCCCAATTAGTAGCTGCCCATTATCCTAGGGGAGGATAAATGCATTCATCAGTCTTGGTGGCGTCCCACCGGATGGCTTGCTCACCGAGTCAGCATCCTGGAGGTCAGGAGCCCTGCTCATGTTCCCACATTCTGGGAATCTGGAGCCTTATGCCTCTGGGCATTCCCAGAGCCTTAGAGGTCTTGGGAGTCATCTGGGTCCAGTTCCCAGACTTCAGCTCCCAAACCAGGCTTTCCTGCTAGGAAAGGGATTGCCTAGGGACCTTTCTTTGCAGAGGTCTTAGGAGGTAGCCATGAGCGAGCTCATCTCATGGCCACTGCCAGGGTCCAAGTTCTGCAGTTAAACCCAACATTAAAAGGCAATTAAGCAGCACAGACTAATCTGCAGCTTACAGGCAAACAGCCTCGGGGCCCCAGAGGTAATGGATTAGGAGGAACTCCAGGCCTCTGGGGGCTGAGTAAGGAACAAACCTCCCGGCACAGTCCAGGGTGAGAGCCTCGGGGCTCGGGGCCTCCGGCACAGTCCAGGGTGAGAGTCTTGGGGCTCGGGGCCTCGCTAATTACAGACAGGCTTTAATTAAACTCACCAGTCCTTGGCAGGGGTCAGCGAGTGCCATTTGCCTCTGTCTCCTGTCCTGGTTTGCCAAATAATGTTACTGGATGGCTCTGGTTTCTGGGCTTCTAGGTTCTTGGCTTATGTCGCATAAAAGAATTTAAGGGCACGCGATAGGGTAGGCAAGGGAGTAAAGAGTTTATTAAGAAACAAGAAAATGAGAAAAGTGCATGGTCCGAGGAACGGACTGCGAGCAGACCGCAGGGTGAGTGCAGCCCCAGGCCAGGGTTTTTCAAAGGCTGTTTGCTGTTCTGATTGGTTGCCCCACCTGTCATTTCTCAGGGGGCCACTGGTGAGGACTTTTGAGGGTATCTGGGGCTTTCCCTTGACCCCAAAAGGGATTCTCATTCCCAACGAGATTTTCATTCCAGGGTCTCGCGGGGTCCCTCAGGAGGTTTCCAGGCACGGTCTCACAGCCATGTGGTCTGCCGCCATGTTGCCTGTTGTCCGTGTTGTCTGCCGGGTCCTCAGCTGTGACCCTTTCCCTTTACTAACCTGCCTCAGTTCAAGGCTCCTGACCTCCTTTGCTTGTGCAAACAAATAAACTTTCTCTCTTTGAAAACCTGGTGTCTCAGGAATTGGCTTTTAGAGTATGTTGGGGTTAAAGAACCTGTGTATGCTTGGTATCAATAGTGAATATACTAAAAACCACTGAATTATACACTTAATAAAGGTAGATTTATGTTACGTGAACCACAGATCAATGAAAAGTGACATGAGAGAAAAAAGCATGTGCATTAAAATTTTTGATAGCTATTGAAAATTTATTCATTATTCACCAGTAACACAGGCAAGCAGACATTTTTCCTTGTTATTAGATTCCTTAACATCCATGAGGCTTGTGAATGGACAGGAATACTTAACTAATCTTTGTTCCTTGAAAAATTTGTTAAACAGTTATTCCTCTAAATATTCCTCTAAACCAGGTTTCTCTAACCATTTCAATACTCCTTCCAAATGTAATCACTTAAACTGTTCTCTAAAGTAAAGAGTTAGACTTATTCAAAGAGAGGTTTGGCCTTTGCCCTTGACTCCTGGGAGGTGATCTCTAAGCCCTTGGAGTGTAGTATCAGCTCATCCACCACAGGGCTGGAGGTCAGCCATGTGCTCAGCCAAATAGATCTATATTCTGAGCCCCAAATAAAACTCTAGAGGCTTAGGTGAGCTTCCCTGATTGGTAATTATGATGGCTAATTTCATGTGTGAACATGGCTGGGTTATGTTGTTCAGTTGTTTGGTCAAGCAAGTTCTGGCCTGATTGTTACTCAGAGGGTATTTAACAGATGGATTTGCATCTATAGTCAGTTGATTGCATCTACAGTTGATTGCATCTACAATCAACAACCATCCAATCAGTTGGAGGTCTTAAAGCCAGAACTGAGAATCTCAGAAATCGAAAAGAATTCCTGCCTCTACTTCGCTTCAGGCAGCCAGCTTCTCTTGGGGAATTCAACTTCACCTTCATTGGAGTTTCCAACTTGTGGGCTGCACTATGACTTTTGGATTTGCCAATCCCATGGTCACGTGAGCCAATTCCTACAACAAATCTCTTAATATTTACACATATATATTTACATATCAATTTCTCTGGAGAACCCTGACAAATGCAGCAATGCTATATGTGAATTGTCACACATCGTTGCTAAGAAAGTTAGCCCTCTGCACAACTCCACTGGGAGAGGACAACTGGAAGCCTCACTCTTGGGACCTTCCTGTACTCTGCCTCAGGCGTCTCTTCCCTTGGTTGATTTTAATCTGTCTCCTTTCACTGTAATAAACTATAACAGTGACTATAATAGCTTTCATGGAGTGCTATGCGTCCTTCTAGTGAATTACAGAGCCTAAGGGCTGTCTTAGGGACCCTTGAACTTGCAATTGGTATCAGAAATGAGTAGTCCTGGGAGGACCCAAACTCTGCTGCTGGTGTCAGAAGTATGGGTGACCTTGTGGGCCTTCACGCCTTCACTAATCTAATTATCAGATATTTGCAAATTATTATAAAATTAGAAAAAAACAGACAAAAGACTCAAGTTGAGGCAGGGTTAAGGATAGGAAAGAGGGAAGGCCGCTGGTCAGAATGGAGCCATGAGACTCCACCCAGAAACCTGAGGGTAGGCAGCTGCTTGAAAACAGCTGCTGAAAAGCGGGCTCAAAGAAGCCGGGGAGAACGCCAAACAGAAAGGCCTCCCCATTGGTTCCCTGAAAGCTGACAGGTGAAGCTAGAAAGGCAACCAATCAGGACAGCAGAGAGCTGAGATCCCGCCTTACTATGGGGAGGGGGGAGGAGCAAAGGCCCCAGGTTGCGTCGCACCCTGTAGCAGACCCATGCCCGGGTGTCGGGTGTGTACTGTTCCCTTTTCTCCTTTCTCAGTAAACTGTTTTTCCTGGCCTCATTTTTCTGGCACGTCTCTGAATTCTTTCTTGCGATGTAGCCGAGAACCTAGAAACCCAGAGCGTTCCAGTAACGATGTGCTGCTGTAACGATTACAGAAGTTCACATAGACTTAGACGGAAACGTGTCACAAACGTGCGGCTACCATGGATTTGAAACTGGCTTTGTAGTTTTGCTGTTTCAATTTTTATTCTCTTTTCCTGTTGGGAGTATGATTTTGCTTGCCCAACTTAACGAATCATGGTTACTTTTTTTTTAATATTAAAATTTTTTTTTTTATAAAAGATACTTAGATTACATAAATGTTACATAAAAAATGTAGGGCATTCCCATATGCCCCACTCCCTACCCCTCCCACAGTCATGGTTACTTTTGCAGAGCAGCTGAGGTTCTAGGTCAGGGATTCTTGACAGGGGGTCCGAGAGCTTGAATTGAAATTCAAAGAAACATTATTCTTGTGGGGACGTGTTGGTGCGGGTGTGATATATTTATTAAATAATACACAGTATAGAGTGGACTTAGTAAGGGGTCCGTAGTTTTCACCTGACTGGCAAAGGGTTCCATGGAACAAAATAGGTTAAGAACCCCTGTTCTAGCTGGAGGTGAGAGCAGTTTCAGATGGTCAGTGGCTCAGGACCGGAGAAGAGGCCTGGGGAGCACCCAACACTGCAGCTCGTTAGGGACCTTCCACTGATTGGCTCTGAACAGCAGAGAGGGCTTTCATTTTATTTTTTATGTCCCTGGCCATGCTTTCCCCTCAGAGTCACACCTGTTCTGGGTGTCTTCTCACAAAGGTCAGGTGCCATACCTACTCTGCAGGCTCAAAAGCCTGTCATCAGTGCGGCTTGATAAAACCCCAGCTTTTATTCTCATCAGCCATTAAGATCTGACCGTGTTTGCCAATACGGTATGCTATCTGACTTTTTCCATCGTTGCTTCTCTAAGAAGCAGAAAATAGAAACTCGCTGTGGTCTGTCTTTGCATTTCCCTTATGACCAACTTTTCATGTGGTTAAGAACCATTTGCATTCCTTTTCCCATGATTTATGTCCGTGAATCACTCTGCCCACTTTTCTGCAGTTACTAGACATGTGCTGTGTTTTCTAAAGGTGGTCTTGGTTGCAAAGACTGACAAATGGGGCAATGCCACACACAAAAAAAATCTAATGTTCCAGCTTCTCTTGAGAAAAGGAAAGGCCTGGCAGCCCTGGGCCGGCAGCCTCACAGGGCAGCAGGTGCCTGGGAAGGAGGCACTCTCTCCCTCTAGAGGGGCCGTGCTGGCGTCGCCGCCTGTGGGCATCCGTGGCAGTGACCCCTGCCTGGGCTGACCCTGCCAAACCGTCACTCTGCGGGTCCTTAGAAGAGAAAAGAATTCTCAAGAACAGGCCTGGCTGGTCCAAGTGATGATGGTTAGGGTATCAGTTAACAAATCAGTTAACAATATAGCTTGGGAGGACAGAGAGTGAAAATGGAAACACATTTCAGATGGAGGGAAATCGTGCATGAAAAAGGACAGTTGCAAGGAACCCATTTTGGGAAATGTAGGGCACAAAAATATAGCTACGCACCGTTAGGTCCAGACCAAGCTGGGACACACATGGTAAATGCAACGAAGAGTGCGTACCAAAGAAAGGTTCTGTGTCCACACGACCTAGAGACTCTGCCTGCAGGGTGTCACCGGAGGCAGAGTGTGCCCGGGACGGGGTGGGGTGGGGCGGCATCCGTGTGAGCACTGACACAGCGGGTCGCTGGCAGTGGAGCTGGTGAGGGGTACAGGTGACCTCATCTCTCCCTCCCTGTACCCTAGATAAACATCCTAACATCATCTCTCTCTAGGGCCAGGCTGCTGTGATGAATGACCACAAACTTGGTGGCTTTCAACCACGCATATTTATTCTCTTACGCAAGTCCAAAATCCGTTTCACTGGTTGCAGTCAAGGGGTCAGCAGGGCTGCACTCCTCCTGGAGGCTCTAGGGGAGAGTCGTTTCCTCGCCTTTTCTAGCTTCTGGAGGCGCCCGCCTTCCTTGGCTCGTGACCCCTTCCTTACGTCACTCCAACCTCTTGCTCCTATTGTCACATCGCCCATCGCTGTAGTCAGAACTCCCTCTTATTCTGCTTTGAAGGACCCTTGTGATTATATTTAGGGCTCATCTGGGTAATCCAGAATAATCTCCCCTGCTCAAGGTCTGTAATTAATCACACCCGCAAACCCTTTTTGCATCTAAAGTAATATTCATAGGTTCTAGAAAGACCTGGGTATTTTGGGGGGACATAGTCAGCCTACCACAGGCCATAATTCTTTTATAATAATGGTAGCTAGTCATCTTCTTGAAAGTTATCATGCATCAGTGCTATATGATTATTAGCTCTAAAATCCCGAGTGCCAGGTTCCGGGCTAAGGAGCGAAAGTAACACGGCATTTAGTCTTCCCAGCAATGCTCTGGGGTGGGGATCATTGTGGTCCCAAGGACAGGGGTGAGGACGATGCAGCTGGGAAAGGGAGGGGCCCGGATCTGACCCGGGGGCCCTTAGCCACCTCCCCAGGCTGACCGGCTCGTGAGCCTGAGACCCACAAGGACCAGTAGAGGCTACTTTCCTTGACAGAGGCTTCCAAGGCTTCGTGTACCTGAGTCTTTGTAAGGTGGACCTACTGAGAGATCTCGGCCCCTCTGGAAGCTGCTCCTGACGTCATTTTGTGATGTTGGCCTGCCCCAGCACTTGCCCCGCCTATGGATTATGGAAAACTGGAGACTGGGCAGTTCCCTGTTGGTGCCAGGAAACCAGGGGAAATCTCTGAAAACCGTTGGCTCATGTCATGCTTATGCAAATAATACTTCAGGGGAAGACTGGGCACTGCCTGTCTCTAAGGCAGTGTTTCCCAAGTATCAAGTGTTTGAACCTGGGTCTCCTCTGAAGCTCCAGGTTTAGGAAGAAAGGCAGCCAGTGGCTTTTTAATTTATTTTTTAGAGCAGTTGTAAGTATACAGAAAAATCATGTAGAAAGTACAGAGTTCCCATATAGCCCCCCCACCCCCAACACACACATATATTTCCCTATTATTAGCAGTTTGCATTAGTGTGGTGCATTTTTTTACACTTGATGAACCAATATTTTTGTAATTATTTTATTAACTAAAGCCCATAGTTTACATTAGGGTTCATTCTTTGCATTATATAAATCTATGAGGTTTTTTATTTTTTTTTATTGTGTAGCATATATACTACCTAAAATTTCCCATTTTCACCACTTTCAAGTAAACAGTTCAGTGGTGTTAATTACATTCACAGTGTGCTACCATCAGTACCATCCATTACCAAAACTTTTCCCAAACAGAAACTCTGTACCCATCAACCATTAACTCCCCACTTGCCACCCCACCCCTCTGTTTTCTAATTTCTGACTCTATGAATTTGCATGCTCTAATTATTTCGTATCAGTGAGATAATGCAATATTTGTCCTTTTGTGTCTTGCTTATTTCACTCCACAAGATGTCTTCATAGTTCATGTTGTAGCAGGTATCAGTACTTCATTACTTTTTGTGGCTGGTTACTATTCCATTGTATGGATATACCACATTTTTTAATCTATCCAGTGATAGATACTTGGGTTGCTTCCATCCTTTGGCTATTATGAATAATGCCGCTATGAACATTGGTGTGCAAATTTATGTTCTATTCCTTGCCTTCAATTCCTCTGGGTATAAACCTAGAAGTGGGATTGCCAGGTCACATGGTAACTCTAGACTTAACTTTCTGAGGAACAGCCCAACTGTTTTCCATAGCAGCTGTGCCATTTTACGTTTCCACCAATAATGCATGAGTATTCCCATTTCTCCACATCCTTACCAACACTTTTTTTTCCATTTCTTAAGTAATAGCCATTCAAGTGGGTATGAAGTGGTATCTCAATGTGGTTTTGATTTGCGTTTCCCTAATGGCAAATGATGTTGAGCATTTTTTCATATGCTTATTGACCATTTGTATATCTTCTTCAGAGAACTGTCTATTCAAGTCCTTTGCCAATTTTTAAATTCAGTTGTTTGTCTTTTTGTTGTTGGGTTGTGGGAATTCTTTATATATTCTAGATAGTAAACCCTTCTCAGATATGTGGTTTTCCAAATTTTCTCCCATTTTTTTTTTCTCTTAACTTTATTTGTACATTTAATAATCAAAAATATAAACAATTAAAAACTAAAAAGTAAACACAGATGAATAAATACATACATTTCTCCATTAAATGTAATGGATACATATAAATTTTATTTTATTTTATTTTTTTGTGGATCAAACAATATGTTACACAATATATTTAGTTCATAGTAACGCATTCATACAGTATTTGTCCTTTTGTGTCTGGCTTGCTTCACTCAGCATAATGTCCTCCAGATTCATCCATGTTGCCATATGCTTCACGACTTCATTTCTTCTTGCAGCTGCATAATATTCCATCGTGTGAATAGACCACAGTTTGTTTATCCATTCATCTGTTGATGGACACCTGGGTTGCTTCCAACTTTTGGCAATGGTGAATAATGTTGCTATGAACATCGGTGTGCAGATGTCTGTTCGTGTCACTGCTCTCAGTTCTTCTGGGTATATACCCAGTAGTG
>JAQZBX010067451.1:0-15936 GCA_029593785.1 Cabassous unicinctus
TCTTCACTGTTGGTGGGAATGCAAAATGGTACAACCACTATGGAGGACTGTTTGGCAGTTCCTAAAGAAGTTGAATATAGACTTGCCACGTGACCCTGCAATACCACTACTGGGTATATACCCAGAAGAACTGAGAGCAGTGACACGAACAGACATCTGCACACCGAAGTTCATAGCAACATTATTCACCATTGCCAAAGGTTGGAAACAACCCAGGTGTCCATCAACAGACAAATGGATAAACAAACTGTGGTCTGTTCACACGATGGAATATTATGCTGCTGTAAGAAGAAATGAAGTCATAAAGCATATGGCAACATGGATGAATCTGGAGGACATTATGCTGAGTGAAGCAAGCCAGACACAAAAGGACAAATACTGTATGAATGCATTACTATGAACTAAATATATTGTGTAACATATTGTTTGATCCACAAAAAAAAAAATTATGTATCCATTACATTTAATGGAGAAATGTATATATTTATTATCTATGTTTACTTTTTAGTTTTTAATTGTTTATATTTTCGATTATTAAATGTACAAATAAAGTTAAGAGAAAAAACAAAACAAAACATGAAATTCAGTGTGTTTTCTCTCCCTGGGGCATTTGCATTTAACTGCTTTTTAAAATTATAGAATGATAGACCTCAGCCTTTGTTAAAATAAGGCAAGTAGAGAAATTCTTTGGGGGACTCAGATCATGCTGTGCTTATTTGTAAATTTGACATGAAGCAGTCTTAATGATGATTAGAGAGGGACTCAGGTTATTGGGGATTTTTCTCCATACCCTAGTTGCCCCTTTGCTCCTCCAGGAGTCCTTGGTTGCTCCATTTAGAGGCACATTTCAGTCACCAGATTTTTCTGGAACTTGGAACCTGTTTTTGCTTTGGGGAAAGTTTGTCTTGCACAGTGTCTCCCATTATCTCGAGGACATTCAGTTGTTTTTGTTGTTGTTGTTGTTGTTTTCATAGGATTTAGCATTTAATGGTTTCTGACTTTTCTGGAATTGTAGAATATATTCTTATGCCCCCAGGGTTGTTTTCACGTCTAATAATGGTGCTGTTAATTGAGGTGTATTCTATACTCATTTTATCAAATGCATAATGCCGTGTATAAAAGTGTGTTTTTTTGTGTGTGGTTTTTTTTTTTTTAAGATGCTGGGGGATTTCCCATGATTCCTAAAATATTCTGTATCAGGGAGACTTAATGTAATTATCCTTCCACAACTCCTAATTTGAATCAACATCTCAGGGATTTAGATACCTAATAGCGTGAGTACTAGTTTTAGTGTTTATATAGCGAGTATATCTCTTGTTTAACCAAAAGTTACATATTTTATTAGGGCTACAAATCCAAAATAGGAATTGTATTGCTTTTGTTGGAGGGGTGGAGAGGGGATATGTTTATCTATTTAATAGACCATTCAGTTCATTTATTGAACAAATTAGTATGTGCTTTGTGAATGAGGTAGAGATTGAGTCATTTTTTCATTTAGTTCCTTGGTAAGGAGGAGAAGAGAGACATCTCCAATACTAACAGGTAATAGATATTTTCAGAGTTAAGTCTTAAAGAGTGAGTAGGAGTAGTGTGCAGAAAGAGATATGATGAAAGCTTTTTAGGCTTGGGATGGGGGGTGGGGTCAGCACAAGCAAAGGCATAGAAAGGTTATTCAGGAAACTAAAGTTCACTGTTGCTTAAATATAAAGTTTAAGGTTGGGACTGGTGAAAGATAAGGTTGGAGAGTAAGCAGGTGCCAGATTATAGTGGACTTTGTCCTGTGAGGGAACTTATCTTTCAAGTTAGTAGTTTCTAAGGTATATTCTGTAGAATCCTTCCAGGGATTAAGAAAAGACTCAGAAGATAGGGCTTTGATTTGTCTACCTGTTCAATTGAAAGAGCTCCATTTATATCTATTTATATGTATTGCATAATTTTTACTTTTTCTTTAATTCTTAGTAAACTTTATTTTTAGAGAAGTTATAGATTACAGAAAAGTTACTTCAAAAGTATAGGGGATTCTCATATAACCCCACCCACATACACATTTTCCCCTATAATTAACATCTTACATTAGTGAGATACAGAGTTGTGCCCAATGCCTACTCTCCTGTTCATAATTGTTACTTAAAAAAAAAAAAGATTGGAAACTAATCATTGTATTAGTTATTGGGAAATTTTAGAAGCTTTAAGCTGGGGAGTAAAATGGTAAATTAAATAAACCCCACACACTTAGATTATATCATTCTGGCTTTGTAAATGGATTTAAGGGAAGAAAGATTAGAAGCAAGGAGGAGGGAAGCGGGAGTGGCTCAGTCGATAGAGCCCCCGTTTACCATATGGGAGGCCCCGGGTTCACTTCCCAGAGCCTCCTTGTGAGGGCAGGCCGGCCGGCGCAGCCTAGTGGGCTGATGCAGCAAGACCTCACAACAAGAAGCGGGTGTGGCTCAACCGGTAGAGCCCCCGTTTACCATGTGTGAGGCCCCGGGTTCGCTTCCTGGGGCCTCCTTGTGAGGGCAGGCCGGCCCGCGCGGCGCGAGGGGCTGATGCAGCGGGACCTCACAGCGAGGGGAAGATAAGCAGACACAGAGAAGACACACAGCGAATGGACACAGCAGCACAAGCAGCAAGGGGGGGGGATAAATAAATAAATAAATAAATCTTTTTAAGAAAAAAAAAAATAGAAGCAAGGAGGACCAAGTCCAAGATGTCATTCTATTCCTGTGCCATCTTTGGGGCTATGGGTAGGAAAGATACGTATGTATACACACACGTATTTTTTTAAAAACTTTAACTCAAAGAGTTTTATTTAGTTCTAACATAGTTTGCTAAATAAAGTTATATCCTTCCCTCATACTCTACAATGTTTCCAGTAATGCACCATTCCTTCCAATTTATATATATATTTTTAATATGCTGTGATTCGAAAACCAAGTAAAAGGTTTTTGCAAGTGGTTTTAATGTAGCTTAGCAGTTCTCAAACTTTGGTTTAAGGGCCCTTTTACAACCTTAAAAATTGAAGGCCCTAATGAGCTTTTACTTATGTGGATTTTATTTATCAGTATTTATTATATTAGAAAGTAAAACTTGAGAAATTTGAAAATCATAAGCCTATTAAATAATCGTTTTAAGAAAAACTATTTTCCAAAACAAAGACTGGTAGTGAGAAAAAGTCACTGTTTGACTTTTTAAATTATAACCAGTTTTATTGAAACATAGTCATAAACCATAGAATCCATCAAAACTGTATAATCAGTGGCATTTGGTATAATCACAGAGTTGTGCATTCATCACTTCAATCAAAATTAGAGCATTTGCATTACTTCAAAAGAAAGGAAAAAACAAAAAAAAAACAAACCAAAAAACCCTACCCCTTAATAGTTACCTCTCAATCTCTCTCTCTGCCATACATAACTGCTAATCTATTTCTGTCTCTATATTTGTATTTACATCTTGTAGCATTAACATACATTTGTTCTGTTTCAGAGAAAAACATTGTTACATGTGTACTATTAATCATACTTATTTTTCAGAAGATAGTTCACTATTCTATACAATCCCATGTTTCATTTTTTTTAGCTTTCCTTCTAGTGATATACGTGACCTTGGACTTTTCCCTTTCCACCATTACAAACACTGATCTGCTTTCAAGATTTCTATTCATTTCCAAACAATCTTTTAACCAATTCTGCACAGATAAAACCTCATGTTTCCATTCTCTAACCTTATTTATTTTCTGGTGACTTACATTCTAGCTATTCCATGAATTTACTCATTATATTCAGTTCATAAAAACAAAATCATAAAATATTTGTCCTTTTGTGTCTGGCTTGCTTCATTCAACATAATGTCCTCCAGATTCATCCATGTTGTCCTACACTTCATGACTTCATTTCTTTTTACACCTGAATAATATTCCATCATGTGAATACACCACAATTTGTTTTATCATTTGTCAATTAGTGGACATCAGGGTTGTTTCCATCTTTTGGCAATTGTGAATAATGCTGCTGTGAACATTGGTATGCAGATGTCTGTTTGTGTCCCTGCTCTCACTTCTTCTGGGTTTATACCTAGTAGTGGTATTGCTGGATCACATGACAGATCTATATCTAACTTCCTTATGAACCATCAAATAGTCTTCTTCCGTGGCTGTACCATTCTGCATTTCCATCAACAGAGAATAAGCATTCCTATTTGTCCACATCCGCTCCAACACTTGTAGCTTTCTATATCTTTATTAGTGGTCATTCTAGTAGGTGTGAAATGATATCTCATTATAGCTTTGATTTGAATTTCCCTAATCACTAGTGATGCTGAACGTTGTTTGTTGTTGGGGTTTTTTTTTGGGTTTTTTTGCCATTTGTATTTCTTCAGAAGAATGTCTGTTCAAGTCTTTTGCCCATTTTTTAATTGTGTTGTTTGTCTTTTTATTGTTGAGTTGTAGGATCTCTTTATATTTCATGGATAATAAGCCCTTGTTGGATGTGTGATTTCCAAGTATTTTCTCCCATTGAGTTGGCTGCCTTTTGACCCTCTTCACAAAATCCTTTGAGGTGCAAAAGTATTTAGTTTTAAGGAGGTCCCATTGGTCTATTTTTTCTTTTGTTGCTTTTTTATTTTCTTTTGTTGTTCTTTTGTGTGCTTTGGGTGTAAGGTTTAAGAGACCCACTGTAGCAGTTGGGCATTGTTTATGAATTCCAAAAATAGTTATTAGATTATGTTTGTAAACTGGTTTGTCAGAGGTATCACTTTTAATTGATTAAATTATGATTAGGACTTTGATTGGGCCATGTCAGTAGGGCATTGAGTCCCTGCCCCATGGTGGGCGGGGACTCACAGAGAAAAGACATGGCAAAGGACAGAGTTGGGAGTTTTGATCCTGGAGCCCAGAAAGTAAACACACAGAGAAGCAGATACTGAGGAAGGAGAGGAATCTCCATTAAACACAGGCAGGGGCCTCAGGGAGAGAGACAGAGCTGTTTGCCTGATAGTCTACAACTGGCCTTGTGGAGAAAGCAGAGTAGCTGAGCCCGGAGAGAAATGAACTCCCGGAAGAGAGGAACCCAGGCTGCCTGAACCCTGGCAGAGGTTGGCAGCCATCTTGCTCCAACATATGGCAATAGACTTTGGTGAGGGAAGTAATTTACGCCTTACGGCCTGGTAACTGTAAGCTTCTACCCCAAATAAATACCCTTTATAAAAACCAACTGATTCGTTATTTTGCGTCAGCACTCTTTGACTAATATACCTACCTACCACAAGATAATGAAAATGTTTCCCTCCTAGAAGTTTTATGGTCCTGGCTTTTATGTTTAGATCTTGATTCCATTTTGAGTTGATTCTTGTATAGGCAGTGAGATAGGAGCACTCTCTTCTTTTGGTTATAAATATCCAGTTTTCCCATCTTTATTATAGGGGTATCTGTTTCTCCCTTCAGTTTGGCTAGTGTTTGCCTCATGTATTTTGGGGCACCATGGTAGGCACATAAGAATTTATGATTGCTATTTCTTCTTGATGGATTGGCCCTTTTATTAATATATGATGTTCTTCTTTGTGTCTCGTAACAACTTTTGACTTAAAGCCTCTTGTGTCCATTAGTATAGCTACCCCAATTCATTTTTTAATATTTTTTAAAATTTATTTTTATTACAGAAGTTGTGAACTTACAAAACAGACTTATGTGCAGAATTCTCATACGACACCCCTCCATCAACACACTGCACACCACATTATTTGTTACAGATTGTGAGGTAATATCATCAGACTAACTACGGTCCATAGTGTTCCTTTGGAACACTTTCCATATTCCCCCATAATCAACACAGTACATCATTGGCATAGATACATGAACATTACAGTATTGCAGTTAACCACAGTCCATAGGTTACTCTAGTTGTATTTTTCCCATGCTTTCCACATTCCCATCACCTTACATTAGTGATGTACATCTGCTCTACTTCATAAGGGACACTCTTGCATCTCTACCATCAACAGCAATTCTCATCCACTTCTGAGTTTACTGTGTTAGTCAGACCCTAGATTATTCTCTAGCTTTCTTTCAATTGACATTTACATCCCTAGACTACCCTTTCCAGCCATATTCCCGTTTATAAGCCAGCTGTTACTCACTATAATGTGTTACCATCAACTCTGTACATTTCCACACTTTTACAGTAAAGTTAATTAAAACTTCTACGTACGTTAAGCATCAGTAGTCCATCTCAGTCCTCCTCTTATCTCCTTTAAGAATCTACCACCTACCACCAGGTCTTGAAGATGTTTTCCTACATTTTCTCTTAGAAGCTTTATGGTTCCTGCTTTTATATTTAGGTGTTTGATCCATTTTGAGTTAATTTTTGTATAAGGTGTGAGGCAGGGGTCCTCTTTCTTTCTTTCGGCTATGGATAGCCAGTTCTCCCAGTACCATTTATTGAATGAACTGTTCTGCCTAAACTGCATGGGTTTGACCTTGTGAAAAATCACTTGACCATAGGTGTGAGGGTATATTTCTGAATCATCAGTTTGGTTCCATTGGTCTATGTGTCTATTTCTGTGCTGTTACCATGCTGTTTTTACCACTGTAGCTAGGGAAGATATAATTTAAAGTCTGTAAGTGGGAGTCCTCCAACGTCGCTTTTCCTTTTTAAAATGTTTCTGGCTATTCAGGACCCCTTACCCTTCCAAATAAATTTGAAAATTGTGTTTTCCATTTATTTAAAAACTGCTGGTGGAATTTTTATAAGGATTGCATTTAATCTGTATCAATTTGGGTAGAATTGACATCTTAATGATATTTAGTCTTCCAATCCATGAGCATGGAGTGTTTTTCCAATTATTTAAGTCTTTTTTTTTTTTTTTTTTTTCATTTAACAATACATTGAAGTTTTCTGAATACAAGTCCTTTACATCCTTGGTTAAGTTTATTCCTAAATATTTTATTCTTTTAGTCACTACTGTAAATGGACTTTTCCCCCCGACTTCCTCCTCAGATTACGCACTAGTAGTGTCTTTTAAAGTCTATTTCATCTGATATATAGCTACACCAACTTTTTTTGGTTACTGCATGTGTGGAATATCTTTTTCTAGCCTTTCACTTTCAATCTGTTGGTATCCTTGGGTCTAAGCTGAGCCTTTTGCAGACAGCATATAGATGGCTTGTATTTTCTTACCCATTCCACCAGTCTGTGTCTTTTGATTGGGGAGTTTAATCCATTAACATTCTATGTTATTACTGTAAAGGCAGTTCTTATTTCACCCATTTTGACCTTTGGATTTTATCAGTCATATTTTATTTTCACCATTCTTTTGAAACTTTGTTAAAATCTTCATCTCTAGACTCTCTTCCAAGCCTCTCTCTCCTGTTTTTTCTTTTCAGACATAGCACAACCTTTAGTATTTCCTGCAAAGCCGGTCTCTTGGTTATAAACTCCCTCAGTTTCTGTTTATCTGTGAATTCTAAACTGGCCCTCATTTTTGAAAGATAATCTTGTTGGATATAAGATTCTTCATTAGGCAGTATCTTAAATATGTCATACCAGTGTCTTCTTGCCTCCATGGTTTCTGATGAGAAATCAATACTTAATCTTATTGGGTATCCCTTATACATTAGTCATTGCTTTTCTCTTGCTTCTCTCAGAATTCTCTTTGTCTTTGGCATTTGACATTCTGATTAGTATGTGTCTCGGAGTTGGTCTATTCGGATTTATTCGCATGGGAGTACATTGTGCTTCTTGGGCAGGGTATCTATGTCCTTCAATAGGGTTGGGAAATTTTCTACCATTATTTCTTCAAATATTTCTTCTGCCTCTTTTCGCTTCTCTTCTCCTTCTGGGACACCCGTGACACATGTGTTTCCATGTCTTTTGCTGTTGTTTAGTTCTCTGAGACCTTGTTCAATTTTTTCCATTCTTCATCTGTTCTTTGTATGTTCACTTTCGGAGGCCATGTCTTCAAGCTCAGCAGTCCTTTCTTCTGCCTCCTCAATCTGCTGTTATATGACTCCATTGTATTTTTAATTTCATTTATTGCACTCTTCTTTCCCGTAAAATTTGAAATCTATGTATGCTTTCAAATTCTTCTTTTGCTCACCCTGTGTCATCTTAATATCCTTAACCTCTTTAGCCATCTCATTGAATTTATTAAGGAGATTTGTTTGAACATCTGTGACTAGTTGTCTCAACTCCTTTATGGTTGGAGCTCCTGGTTAGGTGCATAAATATTTATTACTATTATTTCTTCTTAGTGAATTTCCCCTTCTATTAATATTTAATGTCCTTTGTCTCAAATTTTTGCTTATAAAATCTATTTGTCTAATATTAGTGTAGCTACTCCAGCTCTTTTGGTTACTGTTTACATGGAATATCTTTTTCTAACCTTTTATTTTCAGTCTGTTGTGTCCTTTCATCTAAGGTGAGTCTCTTGTAAACAGCATATAGATGACTCATAATTATTTTTTTATCCGTTCTGTCAGTCTATGTCTTTTGATTGGAGTTCAAGGCATTAATGTTCAATGATAATACTAAAGGCATTACTTATTTCGATCATTTTATCCTTTGAATTTTCTTTGTCATATCTTACTATTTCTGTCTTTTTACCCTTTTAGCTACCCTTACTAACAATCTTCATTTCTCTATTCTCCATGCCTCCCTCTCCTGTCTATTCCCTTCAGGCTGCAGCCCTCCCTTTAACATTTCTCATATAGTCAATCTGTTGGTGACAGGCTCTCTCAGTTTCTGTTTATCTGTGAGAACTTTAACTCTTATTTTTGAAAGACAGTTTTGCAACATAAAGAATTCTTGGCTGGCAGTTTTTTTATTCAGTATCTTAAATATACCTTACCACTGTCTTCTTACCTCCATGGTTTCTGTTGAGAAATTGGCACTTAGTCTTATTGAGCATCCCTTGTATGTGATGAATTGCTTTTCTCTTGCAGCTTTTAGAATTCTCTTATCTCTGGCATTTGACATTCTGAATAATACGTGTCTTATAGGAGGTCTATTCAGACTTAAATTGTTTGGAGTATGTTGTCCTTGGATATTGATATTGATATGGATATTGCTATCTTGGATATGTCTTAAATAAGGATTGGGAAATTTTTGGCCATTATTTCCTCACATATTCTTTCTGTCCCTTTTCTGTTCTCATCTCTTTCTGGGACACCCATAAACTGTATGTTTGTGCATTTTATGCTGTCATTCAATTCCATGAGAACCCTGTTCAATTTTATCATTCTTTTCTCCAGCTGTACTTCCGTCTTTTCAAGTTCATATTCTCTGTCTTGTAATTCACTTAGCTGTTCTTCTGCCATTTCAAGTCTGCTGTTGTAAGTCTCTAATGTATTTTTTAATCTCATCCATTGTATCTTTCATTCCTATAAGATATGTTACTTTTCTTTACAAGCTTTCAAATTCTTCTTTATGCTCACCCTGTGTCTTCTTTGTATCTTTTATCTCTTTAGCTATATTTCTCTTCAACTCATTAAATTGATTTAGATTTGTGTGAACATCATTAGTTGTTTTAAATCCTGTGTCTCGTCAGGATTTTTAATTTGTTGCTTTGGCTGGGCCATATCTTCCTGTCTAGGCATCTGATTGTGAGTTTACTCCGATGGCCATTTTCTCATTCTTGCTTAGGATTTAATTTTAAGCAGTTTTGTTACACAGCTCTTCTTTGATTTTTGGTTCTACTTATTCTAAATCTTTAAAATTGCCCTGGATAAGTTATCTAAACAGGGCAAGGATCTACCAATGGGTCTCAGACCGGATTCAAGAGATCCTGGGATTGGGACAGGAGATACTCCCAAAAGCCTTTTTTTCCCCTTTCACTTTCCCAAACTGTCAGAAGATGGCACTCTTCGGTGAACCTTTCCATGGAGATATCTCTTCCACCCTCCTCTGCTAGTGTTTGTGGGCAGCCTAAAGCCAGGCCCTGCTGCTGCCCCCACCCCAACGCCACCCCCAAGATGGCTCCCTTGTCTTTTTGCTCGTTTTTATTTTCTGTCTTTTTTCCTTAGGAGACACTGGGAACCAAACCCGGGACCTCCATTGTGGGAGGTGGGTGCTCAACTGCTTGAGCCACATCTGTTCCCTGCTCATTTTGTTTTTGCTCGTTGTTTTTCCTCATTGCTCATTGTTTTTGCTCATGTCTGCTTGTTGTTTGTCTTCTTTAGGAGGCAGGCACTCAACTGCTTGAGCCACATCTGCTCCCCAGACCTTGCTGTTTTAAATCACTGAAAAGAAACCACACTCAGACTTCCACCACACCCTCCCTCTTGTCAGGGAGGAAAATGTCCGCTCCCTTCTCAGTCAGCTGCAGTCAGCCACAGGTTTTACTGAGGCTGCTCACCTTGAGGGTGTTGGATGGACACTCTTCCCTGCTGTGGAACTGATGTGGAACTGAGTAACTCACAGTTTTCATGTTGGCCTCTTCGTCTTTCTGTCCTGCTCCCTCCTAGATGATGCGCATCCTTCCCCTGGTTGGCATATCCCCAAAGCTCCTGCATTGGACAACTTCTGCCCTTCTGCGTTTTTTGTAAGAGAGGTGAACTCTGCTGACATTCTCCAATGCCGTCTTCGCAAAATTCCCCCCGGCGTATTTTTAATCTCCATTATTATGCCTTTCATCCCCATCATTTCTGTTATATTTCTTTTTAAACTTTCAGGTTCTTTTTTATGTTCACACATGGTCGTCTTCAGTATCCTTTAGCTTTATATCCACTAGTAGTTTATTTCTATCCTTGTTTTCCTTCATCTCTTTGAATTGACTTAGGAGATTGTTTGAATTTCTTATATTAGTTGTTCCAAATTCTTTGTCTCCTCTGAAATTTTAGTTTGTTCCCTTGACTGAACCATATCTTCCTGTTTCTTAATATGGCTTGCAATTTTTTGCTGATGTCTGGGCAACTGATTATTTTGATGCGTTAGCTCTGAAGGTCAGTTGCTCGCTCTTGCCTAGGGTTTTATTGTTTATTGGCTTTGTTTTAAGGCTTCTCTTTGGCACTTGGTCCAACTTAATCTGGACATTTTGAAAAGCCCATGTTTAACTGTTCAGATTCTCTCAGCTCTTCCGCACCTGATTCTTGCCCTGGATATGTGGTACAGTTTTTACCCTTTTGTGTTCAGTTGTTTACCTCCAGAAGAGAGTTTCCTTTCCTTTGTTCCTTCTCTGGGAATCTTGATCTGTTCTCTCTTTTTGTGCAGAATTTTCTTCCTAGCTCATGAATTTGTTTAAATTCTCCCTCTCTCAATGCCCCCTTTTCATTACACTTTTCACTTCTGGGAGCCGCAGCTCATCCAACCCCTCTCCCCCCCATCCCAAGACTTTTCTGCCTCTGGTTTCTTTCCTATTAGGGCAGGGGTTCTTAACCAGGGATCTGTGAACTTGAATTGAAATTTTAAAAAGTGTGGGGACATGTGTAGGTGTGATATATTTACTAAATAATACACTGTATTGTGTGGACTTAGTAAGAGGTTCATGGTTTTCACTTGACTGGCAAAGGGGTCTGTGGAACAAAAAGGGTTAAGAACTCCTGCATTAGGGTATCCTGCCCTAGGGAAACAGGTGGGGTGAATCCAGAAAAGTCTGTTTTGAGTTTAGGTGGTCCCTCAAACAGAGACTGGATTGAGTGTATACACCTCTTTCCAACAGTTCTGCTGTGATCTCTTTTCACTGGGGGCACTTTTGTATGTGGTACTCCTCAGCTGCTTGTGTTCAGCCCTGCGTCCCTGTACCTGCATGTGCATGGAGTTCTTTTTCACAGCTGTGAGTGACTCTATAATCTCTATCTGCAGCAGGAGGGACCTGGGATGTAAATCTCCTACCTGATTTTGGTGGATGGTTTGTTTGTTTTTTCCCTTTTTCTTTGTAGCGTCCTTCTCCAGTCTCTGTATTACTCCAGAACTTCTAGTAAATGGAATTTATCCTTTCATTAGTTGATTCTGAGAGGACTTTTCCAGGGGATGTCTTACATCTCCATGGTGATGACAAAGAACTTTGACAGTTGTGAGACTACTAACTTACATTTTTAGCTATAGCCTGATTAATTTGCTGACTTTTCCTTAAGTTTGGAGTTTACTGCCAGTTAGGAGGCTTTTGCAGTGACTCAGTAGTTTTTGTTTGTTTTGTTTTTCTGTTTTTTTGGTTTTTGGTTTTATTTTTTAGATTTATTTGTGTTTTTTTTCCTCACTCAATAGTTTTTATGTCATGAATAATTGTGGAAGCAGTAGAGGTGGTGAGAAGAGGTCAGATTCTGGATATATTTTTAAATGGTTAGGTGATGAGATTTGCATTATTCCAATCTCTGCCTCTTTTCTTCACATTGCCTTCTCCCGTCTGTGCCTGTGTGTAACAGGCTCAACTTTTTCAGGAATAACTTCTTCCTCTTTTTCTTAAGTATTGGTTAGTTTCCCTTTTCTCTTTGTACTAATCTCAGGCAACTCTTTGTCCTGAGATTCATATACACAATTTTAGTATTATAAGGATTTTTTTGTGTTACATCATTTAATTTGTCTGTTTATTCATAAACTTTCCTTCTCATCATTCAGGGATCTGCCTATAGTGGAACAGTATGGGCCCTGGAGATGTGTATTTTTATAAGGTTGCTCTGTAGTAATTCCTGTCTAGGCATTATGTCAGTTATGATTGTGCTTAGCTTCCTGTAACTAGTGGCTTAACCAACATAAACTTAATTTAGTTTCCTTTTCTGTATTTAAGGTAGTTTTCATACTCATGGTTCAAAAATGGTTCACTTGTCAGGCATCACATTTGCAAGGGCATAGGGGCAAAGGGTGCATATCAGTAGAGGACAGTCCTTTTAATGAATAGAACAGTAGTATTCATGGAGGTTCTACCCTGTAGATTTGTACTTTCTTTTTGCAAAACTGGATCATAAAGCCCATCCCTAGCTGTAAGGTTATCTGGAGGGATGAGTACTTTTACTGGGCACACCTCACAGATTTAGGGATGTATTAGGAAGAAAGGGAAAACAGATATTTGGGTGTTTGCTGTAGATATTAGGATTAATGTTTAACAATGGAAATGGGTGCATCCTTCACAAACCTTTAGATATGCCTTATTTTCCTGTAATATCCATCTAAAGTCCTTTCCAGTGACCTTCACATACATTTCCTTTAGCAGTACGTTCCCATGACCACACATGTCTGCAATCTTAAATCCAAGTTTTATTCTCTTTCTGAGTATGGCCTAGATTATGCTCTCCTCCAGTATAGCATCTGTCCACTCATTTTTGCTCAGCAGCCTTTTCCACAATAATTATAGTTAGACCCTCCAGTAATTATATCTCACTCGTATCACACTTGCCTTTTTTGAGTTCTTAAAAAAAAGCAGTTTCTTTATTATACATTTTTTTCTCACCTTTGTATCTCCTTTATATCCCCCTTGTTTTTTCTTTCCTATCACCGTGGACCCATGTTCAGTCACCAAAATATTCATCTCCCTCCTTGTACCTGTCTAGCAAACTTTCAGTTTCAATTAATACAGTTTCCTTCTCCATTTCATTATGTGGAGGATTGAGCCTTAGACTGAGAAAAACACACAGTGATTTCAATCTCAGTGGAAGCCATGTGATTAAGGTTTAGGACTCCGATGCCACAGATTATCTGGGCTCTGCAGTTTAGTAGTTATGTAATCCTGCATCCTGTTAACCTCTTATGACTCGGTTTTTTCATCTTTCTTAGGGTTGTGAGAATTTAATGAGTTAGTACTTATCAGGTACCTAGCCCACCATTGAAAATGCCCTTAAAACGTTAGCTGCTATAATCATTTCCATTTTCAGCCTAGTTTGACTTTAGTTCTTAGCCTTTTCCTCTAAAATCTTTTCTCTAAAAACACTTTTAAACACTTTGTTTCATAGCGCTAACACTATGTTCATGCACCTACTCACTTACCTTTGTTAAACACACATTTTAAACAGCCCCCAGGAAATAATGAAGACTGTGACCCACACAATTCCAAAAGTGCTTCCATGGAGAATCAATACCTTGAAGTCTCAAAGTAACAGTTTTGTATTCATATTAATAATTCTTCATATTTGCAATCTCAAGCAGGAGTTAATTGAAATCATTGTTTTTTATGGTAGACGGGTGCCCAATCGCTTGAGCCACATCCGCTTCCCTCCCTGATACTTTTAAACATTAGTAATTCATATATTGTAACTTACATTATTATAGTTACATATATTACATATTACAGATTATAGATAGTTTGGAAATTTTGCTTTTTTATCCTATTTACAGCCACTGTATATGAAATCATCTATTTTCACTTCATCTTAAAATTGATTCATATCTGTATTAGGAGTATGAATTGTCACAGCAGCAGAATTGCAATCTGCCCACTATGAAGGAAAATGGAAGTTTTAAAATGCTTTTAATGTTATAAAACATCATCTTTTCCACAACCTAAGTTTAAAAGCTGTGTGCATAGACTCAGTTTCTCTACCATATTTGGGAAAACCATCACAGAATGATTGTTTAAATTGAAGTTCTGGCTAACACAAGAACATTCTAGCCATTTTGCTATTTGAATGGGTTAACTCGTGGTTACAGAGATTAATTGACACATCCCATTTCCAAACAAGGTCAGTTGATTAAGATTTTACCTGGGCAAACTAACATTAGTTTGCATTAGAGATGTTACAGAATGGTGCTACAAAAATTTACTGCAAGGCTACCATACCATTTAGAATACATACACCTCCCCCAAGCCTTTGTATTTGTCTTGCTTTGCAAACCTGTATTTCCTTTAAGTTAGTCACGTAATTGTGGTGGAGCTTGCAGACATTTGCTTATTGTAGGGAAATTGAAAACCTGGCTATTTTTTCTCTGAAAAATGGGAAGGGTGAAAAGATTGAGGTGATATATTTGAGAACAGTAAAATAGTTCAAAGGGTTTTAAGTAAGATTGTATAAGATTGAGTAGGATTGCTTCCATTGTACGTGTCTAAAACCTCTAATTTATGGGCCTGTATTGCTTTCCATACAGTAGTGAGTTCCAAATATGCAACAGAAGTCTCCCATTATATATTACAGGATTGTTATGAAATTTGTGATAGCCCAAAACCTATAAGTAAGCCATAATAAATTTTGCTATTTGCCAAACTTAACAAATTACAGTCTAATGAATTTGTTAGAAAGTTGGCTCTGTAGGTGGAGTATAATTATTAATAGCTAACTCAAGCAAGATGTGGCGGAACATCTATTTCTGTTTGCTTATTTTTAAATATTCTGCACCCCACTGATTTTAATTATTAAAAACTAAAATTATTAAAAATAAAATAACTGATTTATTAAAATCAGGGGATAAAAACAGTTGTACTTTTAAATCTAGGGAGATGTGATGGGGAGAGTTAGAAAAGTGTGCTTTTTGTATATGGTTCTGAAAACTATTTTACATTTTAATGAAAATGACAAAATTTGAATTATAACATTCCTTAAATATAGAACAAAAATGACATGGCATTTGGAATTCCTCTACTAAATGATTTGGAATGATATTGTCAGTTTAAATAAAACCAGTTCTGTTTTATATGCATATCTTAAAATCTAAAGTTGTAATATGTAGCCCATATACTCTTTTTTTTTTTTTAATAAAATTTCATTGAAGTAGATCATTCATACATGAACATAAGCAATAAATGTATAGCAAAATTTGTGACTTTACAAAACAAACATGCATATCATCATACAAGGCTCCCATACATTTCCCCACCACCACCACCTTGCATTGTTGTGAAACATGTTACATGCTACAAAAGAGCATCATCAAAAAATTACTACTAACTATAGCCCATATCTTACATTAGTGTATTTTCCCCTCAACTCACCCTATTATTATTTTTTTTTTCCATCAAAAGAATTTCATTTACTTGCTGAGCCTGCTAGGATTAGGTAATCAGTCTTTTTTTTTTTTTTTTTTT
>JAQZBX010067452.1:0-15930 GCA_029593785.1 Cabassous unicinctus
GGGCCTCCCATATGGTAAACGGGGGCTCTATCGACTGAGCCACTCCTGCTTCCCAGATTACTTTTTAATGCATCTACCTCTTTTCTATCTTTAGGGCAGTGGTTCTGAACCCTGGCTGCACATTTAAATGACCTGTGGAGCTTTAAGAATTATCAATGCCTGGGCCTCACCCCAGAGATGATGACTTCATGGGCCTAGGGTGTGACTGGGCAATATCAGCTTTAAAGCGTGAGGTGATACTAATGAGCAATTAAAGTTGAAATGCATTGCAAACTTTTTCTGTAACTGGGCAGTTAGTAAATATTTTGAGGTCCTGTCAGACCCAGCAAATCTTACAGGAATTGAGAGATGTCTATTTCTTGGTACAAATTTGACTCCCAAAACACACACAAAAAATACTCTAAACTAATCACACTAAAATAAGAGATGCTAATAGGCCATATAAAATGCCAACAAATGGCATCATTGAATTTAATTCATCATTGAATTAAAATAATAATCCAGTACATTCTGGTTAAACACGACAGATTGAGCACAATCATTTTCCCTGCCCCCTCTCAAATAATACCTCGTATCGACTAAAGGAACAATCCATCAAGAATACGTAACAGTGTAAAATCTTTATTCACATTAAGAATATACCTTTGAGCTATATAATGCAAAATCTGATAGAAGCACATCAAACAAACCAAAAGAATAATGCCACATCACTGTGGGAAACTTTAATGTTCATTTTCCAGAATCTATCATATTAATTAGCAAAAAAATAAGCACAAGTAAAGGATAGCTTCATAAGAATTCATTTATTTGAGATATAGCTGTATGTCTGCCTGAATAGATGGAGACACACACACATAGTATTCAGTAAACTAAAATACACATTCTTTAATAACAACCATTGACCAGTCACAAAACTGACTACCTTATAAAGAAATTTCACCAAATTCCAAATGCAGGAATCATATAGGCCACATTGACCACAAAGCAATAGAACAAGAAATGATAGCCAAAATAAATAGTAAAAAAATGACCTCTATTAGATAAAGAACATATGACAATACATGATAAAGAGAAGAATTTAATATAATGTAGAACTAGCAGTATTAGTAAATCAGAGAGGAGGCATGCATTATGCAATATTAATGGAATAATTGATTAACAATGGGGGGATCACTTTAAATATTGATCTCATACCAAAATTAAAATAAAACTGAGATAATTTAAAGATTAAATATAAGACTAAATAAATCATGCAAAAACTGAAAAAAAGTGCATTTATATATATTTTTAGCCCTGAAAAGAGAAGTTCTAAAATCAGATATGAAAGAAAGCATACAATTTTTAGAATATCAGCTCAGACACCATAAAATATCAGAATTCTGCATGTTAAATAATGAAGATAAAGACAATAACCCATTAACAATAATTTTATCCAATACATTACAATAATTTAAATTATTTGTAAGGGAAAAAGCATTTGTGTAAAATACATATCACTAGTCGATATATAGGCAAAAACCATGAATAGGCACATCATGAAATAGAAAATATAACTAGTAAACAACCATTAGAAATGATCACATGTGGTTGAAATAAAAGAAATATTAATTTAACAAAAATACAGTAAGCATTGTGTTTATTCTACTTAGCTAGTAATACATTTGTATTTCACCCAGTAGAGACGATGCTGCAATGAAATAGTCTTATAATTTGATAGGGGAATTGTAAATTAATACAACCTTTTCAGAAAGTAATTCGACATTATGAATCAAACTAATTCCATTTCTGGGAATATAGCCTAAGAAAATAAAACATATATGGAAAAATGCTACTGGAACAAATGTGTTCATTGCAAAATTATTCGCTAAACAAGAAAAATAGAAAACAGCCAAATATCTAAAAGTAGGTCTTCTTAAATATAGTACATCTTCTTTATGGGATATTGTACAAAAGCAAAAAAATAATGTAACACAGGGAAAGTGCTTATGATACAATGTTAAGTTAAAGAGGTAGGATATAAAGTATATGCTGTCTGATAAAACTATGAAAATTGTAGGTGTATGAAAAATAATGCTAGACAGAAAAGCTTAAGATGATAGTGTTTGTATTAGGGAAGCAGGATTTTGGATTTCTTTAATTTTCTCAAGTATTTTCAAATTTTCTCCAATATCTATATTGAAACATCTAAGTTTACTCATAAGTTTGTTGTCAGTGGCAAGTCTTGTGGCTCTAAGCTCCAGGCCCACGTCAAATACTCAGTATCTTGAGGTGATGGGCTCTAGGTGGGGGGACCCCCCAAACACTGCTGTCCTTTTAGAGGGTCAGACTTGGCACCTGGGACTTGAGCATCCAGGGTAGGGTCCTCATGAGGACAAATGCTGTGGAATTTCAGCAAAGACCAACAAGCCAGGTTAAGGGGCTCTGGATGCCTTTCTTAGCTGAAAGCAGAATTACTACAGAGAAACAAGGAGTGCCGTTCACCCAGGCTCAGAGGACTCAGATATGTGCACAGCAAGGGTCCAGCAAAAGTACAAGGCCGTGAAAACAGGAAAGCAAGCGCCTTCCACCCAGTGGAAAGCCTGCCCAGATTTTCCAATTTGCTCTTTTCCATTCCTATTAACTTCTTAATCTTTAAATCCAAAAGCTGAAGAGTTCAAATAAACCTCTGCAGTTTCCAATCCCTACACCTCCATGCAAATCCTGAAGGGCAATTATTTTTGTGGTTTTGACAAGGTCATCGTCATCTGGCCCTGTAGCCCAGGAGCTCAACCCAAGGACAAGAGTTAGTAGGGAGAGGGAGGCGCGCAGGCAGTGGAGGCTTCTTCCGGGTGGTCTCCCTGTACCCTTATGCCGTCACCAGGCCCCACCTCCCAGCCCCCACGCAGTGTAAGGCTGAGCCTCTCCTTCCCAGCTGGAAGGAGATAACTGTCTTTCTTGCTCTCCAAAGCCCTGTGGGTTCTTGTTCCTCTAGTAAGAGCTTCTGTTTTATAAACAGTTCTTGCTTGTCTGGCATTTTCACCATCCTTTCCCCCCCTTGGCAATTGTTCAGGCTGTTTGGTTCCTCACCTCATCCCAGTCTTGCTAACTATTCTGGCAGATACTAAATATCAATTGATATTCAAACTTGGATTGTCACCTATTCATTCATTCATTTGTTCATTCATTCATTCATCCCATGCGTGCGTACTGAGTGCCTGCTCTATGCCAAACTCAACTTTCCTTTACCATTGTGGGCACAATGGTAAAGCTTCCACTTCTAGGGGCTTCTCTTTGAATAGGGGAGCCAGAGAAAAATAAATGAAAAAAAAAAACACAAGTAAACAAACAAGTCTTACTGACTTTCTCTCTTAAATGCATGTCAAGTAGCTCATCTTTTCTCCCTCTAGTGCCAGAATCATGGTCCAAGCCACCATCACCTCCAGCTTGAACAAAATCTCCCAAGCTGGTTTCCTGCTTCCACTTTTACTCACCCGCACACCCCCAGACCCTCTTATCCCTTCTTCAGAAAGGAACCAGAATGATCTTTTAAAACATCAATCAGATCACATCACTCCATGCTAAAAAAGAGTAACCCTCAACTAGCTTTCAGATCATGAAAAATAAAATTCAGACTCCATACCTTGCTCTGGAAGGCGTCACATGACCTGGCCTCTGTTCCTTTCCTGCCACTTGGCCTGCCCTCACTAATTTCCTCCACACTGGCATCTCCGCGTTCACTCTCAGCTCAGGGCCTTCCCTTCTGTTCCATCTTCCTGGAACACTCTTAGCCCAGATCACTGCAAGGCTGGCTCCTTCTTATCACTTAAGCTCGGCTCAATGGACACTGCCTCACAGAGGTCTTCTCTGGCCACCTGATCTGGACTGGACCACACCCCCACCCCAACCCTATTTCTCCTTTATAGTATTCATCACTACCTAAAATTACCTTAATTGCTTGTTTCGATGTTCCCTGCCTGTCTTCCTTAGCGGAGTGTCAGCTCCATGAGAGCAGGCAACTCCTATACCTATTCCCCACTGCGTCCATTATCTTCTGGAACAGTGTGACTAGCACATAGTAAAGCACTCACGGCTTGAAAATGAATGAATGTGAACAGAGTTATGATGCATCATGTCAGAGAGAAGGTAAGAAGGACATCGGATACTAAGTTAAATCTATGGTCTTTCTCCAAAACTCTCTCAGGAAATATTAAGCTACTCTTAGCTTAATAATCCCATCACTTGTGCTGGTCTTTCTGTCTGCTTTAACATTGGCCCTTGCCTATTTAGGATGTTATCAAGTACAAAGCAGCTGTGTTTGGGGATGAAGGGAGAGGGAATATAAAATCTGGCCCTCAGACCTTGGGTCACATACACAGGGGCACGAATATTTAAATTCCAAAAGAAGTCCGTGCAGATGTTTCAGCCCAAGGAAGCCTTTTATGCCAATGCTAATGAAAAGGATTGGCTATGACTCACCTATAATTTGCTTGCTAATTGGAATTTGGCTATACAAAAACATAAAATGCAGAGGTGGTTTGAACTGTGCCCTACTGACATCACCAATTCTAAGCTGGGTTTCAAAGGCCTTTATTTCAGTCTAAAGAAACTTCTGGTACTGCAAACTTTTCTGAAAATAACAGATACCTTAGTCTCATGAAATGTTTAGCTTCAGAAATGTAAATTTAAGCCCTTCATTTGGAACTCCTATACATTATGGATGCACAAATATAAACCAAAACCCCATTGGAAAGCAGCTGAGCCAAGAAAATCTGCCCAGGGACTTTTCTTATCATCTTGGCTGGGGGGAAAAGTACCACTCAAAACATGCAAGAACATATGCCCATGGCTGGATGTAGGGACAGAGAAAGCAAACCAAAGCATTGTTGCCCCTGAAAATAAATATTGTCAACAGCTCCAAATGCCTCTTCTGAAAATGCTGACTCACTGGAAATTATTGCCACTTAATAAATAAGGAGGCTGTTTCTGTCATTTGCCAAACTTTCCCCACATATGAGATATACCCTTTAATAGCTTAATAACATTCAGGAGCTCTAGAGGCCAGTTAAATTCATCTGAAAAGCAAGGGCAAGATTTTCTGCCTCGCCTACCACACTGAGTTCAGTGGGTATGCAAGGGGAGGGGAATGGAGAAGGATGTCACCTTTCTACTAGGCATTTTCCTGGGCAGGCTCCTGGACACCTTTGGGATAACAAGAGCCACGGCTGGAGGGAGCTTACCCCAAGTGGCGCAAACCCTGCTGCCAGATGCCAACGACTGCCAGAAGTTCTGCGATTCTTCCTTCTCAGGAGCTTGGGGCCCAGACTTCACCCGGTAGCCATTATGGAACAAATCCCCCAGGGACTTTTTGCGGTACCTCGTTGATCTGTAAACCTCTGTGCTGGTGCTGCTGGGTAGGTGATGATACACCAAAATCTTACTGGGGATCATGGTGGGGACAGAGATGGGCTGGGCTTTAGGCTGCCTTCACTTCACCTTCTGCACCACCTGAAGCTCTGGAAGGACCTGGAGAAGCCCAAGTTCCTCTGATTCGTGCTGGAAATAGCTCAGAGAGGTTCAGCAGCATCTATATCCTGGTGAGGCAAATAGAGACTCTCTCCATCCTGACCCACCAGCCTCACTTGCAAGAATTCCCAGCATGCTCTGGGCACCAGATACATGCAGCGATGTCAGAAAGATGGGTGAAAAGGGAGGGGGGATGCTCTGATCCGCTGTGTCCTGCAGCTTATCAATCAGCTTTATTCTGAAATGACCATGTAAGCTCCTTTGGGCATGGTTTAGGGGGATGGAAGGAGAGAAAGCTATATAATTCCTCAAATCAACGGGTACAAAATAAGATGTAGGGGAGGCTGCAGTTTGGGGCCCACTGAGCCATTTCTTTTATTTCAGTGATCCTTCCTGACAATTGAGGATTTGTAGGGAGCACATCCTTTTAGGATGTGAAACCCAAGTAGAAAGAAAAACTGAATAGATCCACTCCTCCTGTCCTACCTCCCACCACTAACATTACCCACATATACAAATCCTTTGTTAATCCTACATGCAGGACTCAAGTGGAGAGGGAATCTGGGCTTTCCAAAGGAAGATGTGGGAGACTCCCCAGTTTAGAGCTCCCCACACACATACACTCATTCTTGTCTTCCTACTGTGAGCATCTCCTCTCATTACCAACCCAGCCTCTTCTTTGGTCTCCATCTCCAAGACAATGAGCATAAACAGAAATTTAGCAGGAACAAAGACAGGAAAAAATATAAAAAATAAACAAATATTTAGATTCCATGAATTTTAGTCAATGTCCCTCCTAATGTGGCCTTCACCTATGTTTCCAGTCTTCACAGTGCCCTGTAGAACAACTCCTTTCTTTTATTTCTTTTTCAACCATGATGTATTGAGCATCTACTATGTGCCAAACATGGTGCTAGGAATTGGATATTCAGTGATTAACAGGAATAACTCAAGTCTGGTTTATAGTCTAGTAGGAGAGAGAAGCAATATAAGGATTCTATCATAATTTTAAGTAATTAACAATTTGAGCAAAGTGTAGAGAGGAGAAGCATAAATAGCTATCTGTGTGAGTATGTGCTTATGTGTATGGGATATATATATATATAAGTATATCTGAATGTGTATGTGTGTGGAAGAGGTTGAGATGTGTGTATCAGAAAAGGTTTCACTGTGGAATTGACATTAATGCTGAATCCTAACAGTTGGGTAGCTGATATCCAAGCAAAAGGAGATAAGTGTTGTTTTGAGGGGGATTTTTAGGCTAAGTAAACAGCCTGGCAAATATCCTGAAGAAGGAAGAAAATGGCTTATTACTGAAATGAAAGAAATTCAGTGTGTCCAAAATGAATTAGTTGATGGGAGACAAACTTTTTAACAGCTAAAGGTGTCTGGAAATGGATGGACATAGCTTCAGGTCCTACAGAAATTAAGAGGATAATGAAGGAATATTATATGAACAATTTTATCTCTACAAATTTGACAATTAAATGAAATGGACAAATTCCTTGAAAAAATATAATTTTTTCAAACTGACACAAAAAGAAATAGAAATTCTAAACAGCCATATATCTGTTAAAAACAAAACTTCAATTAAAAACATTCACACAAAGAAAATTTCTGGCCACATGGTTTCTACTGGAGAATTCTATGAGACATTTAAGGAGAAAATAATACCAATGCACACAAACTTTTTTTAGAAACTAAAGGAAGAGGAAACTCCCCCTAATTTGCATTATGATTCCAACATAAGCACAACACCAAAACCTGACAAGAACATTACAGAACAACATACCTCATCAACCTAAACCCAAAAATCTAAACGCATATTAGCAAAATGAATTCAATAGTATATAAAAAGGATAATATATTATGGTCAAGCAGAGCTCATCCCAGGAATACAAAATTGATTTATCAAGTGAAAATCATTTAATGTCATTCACATTAACAAATTAAAGAGAAAAAAAAAATCACCATTTAAATAAACATCAAAAAACTGACAAACCACAATGTTTAAAAGGTGATATGATTTTTATAATTTTATGATTAAAAACTATAAATGGCATGTTTTAAGTATGTTAAGACAGTACGTTATGGCCTACACAAGGACAAAATGAGTAATGAATCAGAATAGAGAGTCCATAAATAGACACATAAATATACAATTGATTTATAACAAAAACACCAACACAATTCAATGGGAAAAGGAAAGTCTTCTTAACAAATGGAGCTGGGAATACTGGATATCTTTAAAGGGAAAGAAATGAATCCTGACTTTTACCTCACACTATGGTGCAGCATTAATTTGACATGAATCACAGATTTAAATGTAAAAGCTATAGCTAAAAATTTTAGAAAGGAACATAGGAGAGTACCTTGAGGACCCAGGAGCAGAAAATTATTTCTTAGGACAGAAAAGGCACTAACTATCGAAGAAAAAAAAAAAAGACTGATAAATATCATTAAAAAGTTAAATTTCTCATCAAAAGACCACTCAAGAAAATTAAAACATAAGCCACAAATTAGAAATAAATATTTGCAATATGTTTATCATACAAAGGACCTGAGTCTGGAATATATGAACAACTCTTACAACTCAATAATAAAAAGGGCAAACAACCCAATTAAAAATGGGCAAAAGATTTAAAGAGATCCACACCTAAGAAGATATATGAGTGGCCAATAAATACATGAAAAGATGTTTAATATCATTGGTCATCAAAGAAATGTAAATTAAAACCTCAAGGGAAATACCACTAGAAATCCATTTGAATGACTAAAATTAAAAAGTTGACAATACCAAGTGTTGGTAAAGAAGCAAAATGACTGTCACACTCATATATTACTTGTGGAAGTGTAAAATGGCATAACCACTTTTGAAAAACTGGCAGTTTCTTAGAAAGTTAAATGTACATCTATCCTATGAACTAAAAATTCCATTTCTGAGTATTTATCCAGAAAAAGGAAAACATATGTCCACAGAATCACTTGTACAAGATGTTCATTACAGCTTTATTCAAAATAACCAAAAGTTAGATAACCTAACTGTCCATGAATAGGTGATCAGATAAACAAATTGTGATATATCCATGCAATAGAGTACTATTAGCAATAAAAAGGAACAAAATAGTGTTACAACAAAATGGATGAATCTGCAAAACCTTATTTTATGTGGAAAGAGCCAGAAACAAAAGAGAATACCTTGTATGACTACACTTTATATAACATTCAAGAGCAGACAAAACTAATATAGTGATAGAAATCAGGGAAATGGTTGCCATGGTTGGGGGAAGAGAGCAGATATTGACTAGGGAAGGGCACAAGGGAACTTTTCTCCATGGTAAGGGAAATGCTCTTCATCTTGAAATGGGAAATAGTTACACAGGTACCTTTAAGATCTATGCATTTTACTATTTGTATAATATACCTCAGTAAAAATCAAGAGCTGGCTGGGCTTCTGTTTGGGGTGATGGGAAAATTCTGGTAATAGATGGTGGTGAGGGTAGCACAACACAGTGAATGATTAATCCCACTGAAGTGTATACTTGGGAGTGGTTGAGATGGAAAGTTTACATTGTATATGTTTCCAAACTTTAAAAGAGACTAGATAGACAAAGGCAATTAAATGTAATACATGGTCCTGGACTGGATCCAAGAATAAAAGAGAAAAGGCCCAATATAGGGGCATATGAAAAAAATTGGAACACAGACTATAAGTTTTAAATCAATGTTAACTTTCTTGTACTTGATAACGGTACTTGAAGAGGCTACATAAATGAATAACCTTCTTCTTAGGAAATGGACATGGAAGCATTAAATGTTCACGGAGTATGATGTGTTCAAACTACCCTCAAATGTTTATAAAATAGATAGATAGTCGGGGGCGGATGTGGCTCAAATGGTTGGGCGTCTGTCTCCCATATGGAGGGACCTGGGTTTGATCCCCAGGACCTCCCAGTAAAATAAAGAAAAACTATAGAAGGCATGCGGGCCACCAGGCCCCACGCGCAGGTGTGCCAGGCTCCTCTGAGCCACGCAGCAAGATGATGACATAACAGGAAAGTGACACAAGGGAGAGCCAAGACGAGACATGTCGAAAAAAACAGAAACTGAGGTAGCGCAGGTGGTAGGACACCTCTCTCCCACATCGGAGGTTCCCAGGACCGAATTCCAGCGAAGACAGGAGGAGAAGGATGAGAAGAGAGGGCAGGAAACAGACACAGAGAATTACTCATGAATGGACATGAAAACAGCAAAACCAGGGGGGGAGGGCATTTAAAATGGATAAAAGTAAAAATAAATAAATAAACCTTTTTTTAAAAAAAATAGATACATAGCCCTGTCTAGAGAAAGCGAGAGAGAGCGCGCAAGAGGGAGGGAGGGAGAGGTATGCAAATGTGGCAAAATGCTAAAAGTTGATGGATCTGGGTGCTCGTTACGGGCGACCTGGTCTCGTGTTAATTGCCAAAACTTCTCCCCATCTCCATGGAGCAGCTCTGCCGGCTTCTTCACTAGACCCCATTAGTGTGTGATGATGAGTGAGGTCTCTGTAGCCAGGCTGCCTGGTCTTGCATCCCAGCATCTCCACTTATGAACCATGTGCTCTTGGACAAGTTGTTCATACCCTGCCTTGAGTCCCTGTCTCTTGCAGGGGGAAAAACTTCAAGACAAATCTGTTCACCACAAGAAAGTGTTCCTTAGAAGTTTAGAACATTTAAAAGAGAACTCTAGGCACACATTTACACACACTCAAATGGATTTGGGCTCATTACTCTGGACATGTGTGTATTGCCAAAAAAAAAAAAAAGAAAGTCTAAATGTATAGCCACGCTTGGCACCTCCCTCACGGTGTTCACAGGTGCTGTCCTAAACAATTCAATAAGGGCTTTATTTCTCCTCAAGGCACAGCACTGCCAAGCATGGAGTATGACCTTTATCCACAGCCAGTGTGTGAGAAAACCCTGCTCCTTCCTCCTCTGCATCTGGCTTGTTTCTCTGAGAGAGGTGGTCAGGAAGGAAGTGAGAACCTAAATCCATTCCTTTAAAAATATTGATCAAGCAGTTAATGGCAGGCGCAATTGACCTCTTCAGTGAAATCAACAGATATCTAATTTCCTGCACCCTGTACAAATCAATAGCATATTTATCTAACCACAAATTTTAGTTAAGAATCTGTTTCGAATGGAGTCAGGACTCTGGATCCAGAGTGATGGGGGCCAAACCCCAGCTCTGCCATTACTTGGGAGTGAACACTGGCAAGTGACTTCAACTAAAAGTGCCTCAGTTTTTACAACTATAAAATGGGGGTGGTGATAGTGACCTACCTCTAGGGTTATCATAGGGAATGAATTAGTGAATGAATCTTAAAAAAAAATAAAAAAACAGTTAAAATGGTGCCTGCATGCAGTAAGTGCTCAATGGGAGGTTGTTGCTATTTCTGAGGGCTGGCCCCTTGGGATACAAATATGATCAACTACCTATCCACCCTCGAGGAATTTACAGTCTTGCGGAGCAGCTTAAAATCTATTTTATTTAGCTAGAGAAGAAAGATGACAATCTATGTAATTTTGTTTTAGGGGAAGAGCCCCGCAAATTAATCCACTTCCCTCACTTATCGATGCCTGGAATTCCACTATTCCAGCAGCAGCAGCGCAGTAAGACAGACCTCTGCTTTTGGAGGCAGACAGATTTGGGTTTGAATCTTAACTCTGTTCCTTTTGCCCCGGGAGAACCTGGGGTGGTTATATGAGACCTGAAAGCCTGTTACATCATGTATAAAATAAAGATAATAATTATGCCTCTAAGGGGTTGTGAAAATAAACTGATTTAACATATGTTTAAAATGCCTAACACAGACCATACTACATATGCATTCTGCCCCCGTCTCCTCTGAACCCCTGAACTTGGCCCTCTCTCCCCCATCTAATGGCCTGGTCCCTATTAAAGTACACATGTCCCTGGGAATGATTTACACCTCAATGAGAAAGACGGGTTGATGGGGTGGGAAGGAAAACCATGAGGCCACCTGGGCATGGGCAGCGGGGGGCAAAGGAAGGAGTAGAAAGGGGCAAACTGTGAACTGAAACCTAACTCCACTTGTTGGCAAGTGATGGCCCTATTTTTTAGCTGACCTCCCCCCCAAAAAAAGAAAAAGTCATCCAGTGCTTGTGATTTGAAATAGAGAACAGAAATGTCAAGGCTGAATCTATGACCGGTCACCAATTATTTGTACTATAATTTACTTGCCAAACCCCAGACCATTTGAATTAACAGCCTACAGGTCATATTAAAATTTGGGGACCAAAGACCTGCAGTGTTTGCAGAGGCTTTGATTTATAAAGGAAAATGATGTTCAGCTTGGTCCCTGGCTTGCCTATTAAAGAGAATCTTGCCTAATATCCCATTAACCTACCTTTCTTCTTCTCCCTCTCCCTCCTTCCTGAAAACTACCCACCTGAGATAGAACGGTCCCTAACTCAACCTGTTCTTTTGCCCTCCCCATATTTCCCCTCCTCACCAACCAGTTTAAGCATCTCTGGCATTTTGTTCCCATTAGTTTCCTCTCAAACCCAAGGTGTCCTGGCATATTTAATGTGATCTGTTGGAGACAAATAAATCCAACCATATCCAATCTCCCTTTCTCTTCCCCAAGATGAAAACCTGAGCTAATGAAGAAAACTGGAATAATCCTCCCTAATCCTACATGTCACGCGGGGCCCCAGCTAGGAAGCTGACACACAGCTCCGAGCTTCCCTCCTGCCTGACATTTGGACCCACAGGGGACAGATGGCATTTCTAAGTCACTAAAGCACCCACAAGTTTGATTTTTGAGATTTGTACCCCTATCTACCGCAGGGAGGATCTGGATTAGTTTACCCTGCTTTAAAAAAAAAAAAAAAAAGTAAAAACCATAGACAAAGATGAACCAGGACAGGGCCCCTCTGGAAGCAGAGGGGAATGGATATTATCAGGCACCTGCCAGCACCAGGACGAGGGTGAGGCAAGCGAGGCACCTCAGGTGCAAAGCTTAAGGAGGCACTCCTTTTTAGGGCCAACCCTGCATTTGCAAGACTCTGAGAATGAGTGTCTCCTTAGATTTTGCACCCGAGGCCCCTCTCTTGTGTCACCCTAGTCCCAGCACTGGCACCTGCAAGGAGTCTCCTTCTAAGTCTATCTCTGAAATTGGCTTGGCATTTTCTGTCACCAATGGCAAGAGAGAAACATGCTAGGTTATGATTGTTGTGAAACTAGAAAACCTCTAAAGTCAATTCTGAGATCAACTTAAAGCGAAAATTGAATTCAAGCAAAATGTTTGTGCCAGGGGCTTTGAATAAGGACTGAGGAACACAGTGAATTATATCTTCAATTACAGTTTACAGAGAATAGGGGCACTCTCCTTTCAATGGGCACACTTGATTTAGCTCTTTATAAAGGCAGAAAGCATAACGCTGAATCAGTACGAGGACTGTCACAAGGGCTTCAGATACCATGGGATTTAGCTATGTTTAATTCGGATGCTCTGAATTCATTTAAAGTAAACCTGGAGAAGGAAAATGAAGTGTTTGTTTGGGGGAGGGGGGATTAATTTGCCAGCAGGTACACCTCAGCTACATTTTGTTCTGATGCTCTGAATTAACACCAAGATAAACTTGACCAATCTAAAGCCAAGGGGTTGGCAAACTTTTTCTGTAAAGTGCCAGATAATAAATATTTCAGGCTCTGCAGGCCATATGGTCTCTGTCACAACTACTCAACTCTGCCAGTGTGATGTGAAAACTAGCCATAGATGAAATGTAAACAAATGAGTTTGGCTGTGTTGCAAAAATACTGTATTTTCCAATAATACTTCATTTTTCCAAAAAACGGGTGGTGAATCAGATTTAGCCCATGGGCCGTCAATTTGCCAACCCCTGATCTAGATGGCATTTTGGAGAGAGGAGTGGATGGTTAATTAGTAGAGAGGCACATCGAACTTTTGCAAAGCAGATGCCTGTCATTAGCAACACTTTGTATTTCCTTCTGTAATGCTCACTTTAGCACCTGATACCAGGCACTTTTTCTTTTTCCCACTGGCTTCAGGTATATTTAAACCATGTGTCTTCAAATAAACTGTAAACTCCTCGAGTCAGGGTCTCTGTCACTCTTCTTTGTGCCTAGCACAGACAGGCACATTGTACCTGCTTAAAATGACTTTTTTTTCCTTGCTGATTTACAAGCTGATTTCCATCTCTGGCTTTTAAATGTGAGGACTTGGTGATCTATTTAACCTAAGTGAAGAAAGAGTTTCTTCCAAAGGATGGATTTTAACACCATCCTCAACCCCACCACATGAACTATGCTTCTCATTGGTCCTCATCGCTCATGAATGTAGATGCAGAAAAACTCAACAAAATACTAGCAAACCAAACCCAGCAGCACATTGAAAGAATCATACACAATTCTATACATCAAATGGGATTTATCCCAGGAATGCAAGCTTGGGTCAAAACTAAATCAATGCCATACACCACATTAAGAGAACAAAAGAAAAAAATACACATGATCATCTCAATTGGTGTAGAAAAGGCATTTGACAAAGCCAGCATCCTTTCTTGGAAAAGAGATTCAGTAAACTCGGAATAGAAGGAAATATCCTGAATATGATAAAGGGCATATATGAAAAGCTCAACCTATCATCATACTCAATGGAGAAAGTCTGAAAGCTTTCCCTTTAATATCAGGAAGGAGACAAGGATGGCCACTGCCACCATTGTCCATGAACGCTGTACTGGAAGTTCTAGCTAGAGCAGTTAGGCAAGAAAAAGAAATAAAAGGTTTCCAAACTGGAAAGGAAGAAGTACAGCCTTCCCTATTTGCAGAGTACATGATTCTGAATATAGAAAATGCTGAAAATTTACAACAAAGCTACTAGAGCTACCAAATGAATTCAGTAAAGTGGTGGGGTATAAGATCAACATGAAAAATCGATGAATGGTATTGGACACTTCCATGAAGATGGAAGGTTAAAGAGACATAGGACTCACTTCTCTTCCAGAAAAACAGCTAGAGGACAGACAGAAATGGCCTGAAAAAAAATATTTCAGGGTTTAGGGCACCAGGGGAAGGCTGGACACCACTCAGAATAGAGAGGGACAAAGGAAGAGAATCTCAATAGGAAACTGTGAGTAAAAGCTGCAGTTGTCGGCACCCATTCCCCTACCCTCTGAGCAAACAGCTTTGAATTCTCTGGCCTCTGGCCAGCAGCTTCAGACAGAGGGATTTGCAGGGGTCCACCTCTCCAAGAAAGGGGAGAGAGGGGGATGAAGCCTAAACCTGATTCAGCTTTTGGCCAACAAATTTGCCTGCTGTGTCCCACGAGCCCTTCCAGGCTGGGTGGAGCTGCACCATTGTTTGCCCTGAGAGCCAGCAGGGAGCTAAGGATATTCAACTCTCACAAACACCTTCCCTACTGACCAGGATTGGTTGTTGAGGATACAGAGGAGAGTGGAATTATTTCCCTACCCAGGAAAAGGGAGGAGGCTGCGGGCAAAGGTTAAAGAACAGCCTCTGAGAAAATTTGATTTGCCAGGCTCTGAATAGTTCTGAGGCAGGATCCTTTGTCACGTTGTAACAGGTGGTATTGCAGCGAACACATTCCAACCAGGGTTTGAACTGCAAGGAGAGTCGATGAATGCCAATTGCTGGCAGACCAAGGAAGTACAGGTGAGGAAATTAAAAGTAAATATATAAGAGGCTTTTTCTGGCTTTTACAGCCTCTCTCCCCAAGGCCCTTGGAAGAGGGTCTGCAACCCATTATTGGGTCCATGGCCCAGATTTGAGCAACTAAACAGGAATAATCCTAAAGAACTAGAACAGGTTGAACCAAGAATCAAAGAACAACAGTCACACATGACTTCCCACCACTAAATCCCTATGCAAGAGAGAGAAATTTCAGCAGAGTAAACTCACCATCATAACCAGATGCCTAGACATTAGCAAAATAATTACAAGCCACACTAAGAAAATGTAAGATATGGCATAAGCAAAGGAATATATCAAAGCCCCAAATGAGACACAGGATTTGAGACAAATAATCAACAAGGTTCATACTAATCTCCTAAATCAAATCGAGTTGAAAGACAATATGACTAAAGAGATAAAGGATATTAGGAGGACACTGGGCAAGCACAAAGAAGAATCTGAAAACCTGAATAGAAAAATATCAGAGCTTATGGGACCGAAAGACATAGTAGGTGTAACCGTTGGGGAATTTGATGTAATTATGAATTCCAAAAATATAATTGGATCATGCCTGTAATCTAATCTGTTAATCTGGGCATGATTGAATTATGATTAGGGCGTTGACTGGGCCATGTCAGTCAGTAGGGCGTTGAGCCCCACCCCCTGGTGGGTGGGGAATTGAATATAAAAGGCAAGGCAAAGAACAGAGTT
>JAQZBX010067453.1:0-15915 GCA_029593785.1 Cabassous unicinctus
CTCCAACATCAAAACTGCTCCCTCTGTCCTTTGCCTTGCCTTTTATATTTGATTCCCCCACCCACCAAGGGGTGGGGCTCAATGCCCTATTGACGTGGTCCAATCAAAGCCCCAATTATAACTTAATCATGCCCAGATGAACAGATCAGTTTACAAGCATAATCTAATATAGATTTTTGGAATTCATAATTACATCAAACTGCCAAACAACTACAGAGACCTTGATGAATTCAGGGTGAAAATAGTAGATATCACATTTTATAAGTAGGGTGAAATTAGTCCTAGAATAGTGGCACTTTTCACCCACTTTCTAAGAGCTTAAAAACAAGCCTCGAGTAATATTATTGTCTGTCAACATAATTTTCTTTCACATAAAGTCCAATAATCTTTAAAGGAAAAAACTAAATCCAGCATGGAACAATATAAAATTACTTGATGTCTGGCCTAGAATTAAAAAATTACTAGACATGCAAAGAAGCAAGAAAATGTGACCCAAAACTAAGAGAAAAATCCATCAATTCACACAGACCCATAAATAAATAAATGAAGAAAAGCAGCCAAGGAAGATAAAACAGCTACTAAAAATATACTCTGTATCCTGAAGGATATATAGAAAAACATGATTATAATGAGGAAAGAATTGGAAAATATAAGTCTACTTTAGTTCATAGTTGCATTCCCCCCGTATGTTTTTTCATTCCTCATTCTTGACAACTGAAAATATAAAACATTGAGCTATAACTAATAAGCCAATAGTTGAAATTAAAAGTGGAAACAAAAATAATTAATGTAAAGCAAAGCAGAAAAAAAATAAGAAAACTGTAACAAAGAATACATGGAAGAAAAATATAACAAATGCAAAATGATACATTTAAGCCCAACCATAATTATAATTACATTTAATGTATATGGTCTAAACATGTCAATTTAAAAATAATAAAGAGTATTAGGTACGAAAAGTAAGACCCAATATGTTGTTTGCATGAAAAACACCTTAAATATGAAGATACTTATAAGCAAACAGTGAAAGAAGGACCAAAAAAAGCTGTCATATAAACACTAATCATAATAAAACTGGAACTGTCATATCAGAAAAATTAGACCAGAACAAGAAATATTACTGGTGATAAAAGAGAGAGCTCATAATAAAGGGGTCGTTTATAAGGTGATGTAAAAATTCTATATATGTATGCACTCAATAACAGAGCCTCAAAATATATGAAGCAAGGCCTAACAGAACTAAATAGAGAAAGAGACAAATCCACAATTATAGTCAAGCAGTTTAACACCTTTCTTTTGGTAATTGATAGAACAAGCCAACACAAAACCAATAATTACTTAAAAGATCTGAAAAACATTATCAAACAATTGGACCTCATTAATACTTATAGAACATTCCACTCACCAATAGAAAAATACACATTATTTTCAACTGCACATGGATCTCTGTTGGCCATAAAAACAAGTTGCAACAATTTAAAAGCAATTAAAAGTCATACAAAGTGATTTTTCTGGCCACAGTGGAATTTTATTAAATATCCATAGCAGAAAGATGTTTGGGAAATCTCTAAATACTTGGAAATTAAACAACATACTACTAAATAACCCATGAATCAAAAAAGAAACCACTAAAGAAATTAGTAAATATTTTTTAAATGTGTGAAAATGAAGATACAATAGATTCGAATTCATGGGATGAAGCTAAAACAGTTCATAGAGGAAAATTTTATTTTTAAATGCCAATTAAAAAAAAAAAAAACAGGTCTCAAAACAAAGCAATCGTAACTCACACATTCAGAAACTTCAAAAGAAAAGCAAATTAAAACCCAAAGTAAGAAGAGGGAATATAATAAAGATTAGAACTGAAATAAGTGAAATAGAAAAATAGTTGAAAGGGAGGAAAGGAAAGAGGGAGAAACTCTCATATACTGCTGTGAAAATATAAAATGGTATAATAGCTCTGGGGAAGACTCTGGCAGTTTCTTGAAATGATAAATATATACTTGCCATATGACCCAGTAATTCGACTCTTAAGTAGTCACCCAAGAGAAATGAAAACATGTATTTGCATAAAGAACCATACAGCAATGTTCTTAGTAGCTTTGTCCATAGTAAACAAACAATTGGAAACTACTTAAATGTCCAAAAACAGGAGAATGGATAAACAAATTGTGGTATACTATCAAATACACTAAATTAAAAGTTGTGAACTAATGATACATACAACAATATGGATGGATCTCAAAAACATTAAGCTGAGTGAAAGAAGCTAGACACAAAAGTTTCCGTTTATATGAAATTTTAGAAAAGACTAATCAACAGTAACAGAAAGCAGATAAATGTTTGATGGGTTGGCCGGGCAGAAGGCAGTATTAATTGGGATGAAGCAGGATGGAAATTTTAAGGGTTCTATATCTTGTTTGTGATGGTGGGTATACAGATGTATAAATTCACCAAAATTCAATAAAATGCACATTTAACATAGATGCATTTTTGTTCATGCAAACTCTACCTCAGTAAAATTAATTTGAGTTATTTTATAAGTATAGAGCATGTATAGAAATCAGAATACAGCTCAATATCTATCAGATTACAAAAATAAATGTCATAAGCAATTCCTTCTTTGTGTTCATAATAAAGTGTGTGCGTATATGTGCATTTATATGAATACGTGTGCATATATGTATATAAGATTATAATAAAGACAGTGATTCACTCATTCATTCATTGTTCAAAACACTTGGTAATTGAACATCACAATAGGATAAGGTGCTACAATTGTTTAAGACAAAACCCCTGCCTCAAGGAGTTCACAGTTTGGCACTAAATAGAGACCCAGAGAAACAAGAAAGAATACAGAAAGAAGAGATTGATTCAGAGAGGCACAACAAATTCAAGAGACAGCGATAGAGAAAGAGAACTCAACATTTTCCCATCTAGGTAAATGCTTCTCTCACCAGCTATAAATGAAGCACATTTGATTTTTGCCAAACATAAGCAAAGATTTTCTTCATAAAAATTTTAAAGAGTTGAATACATTTTAACTAATTATTTTTTACAGTTGACCATAAAAATTTTAAAGAGTAAAATACGTTTTAACTAATCATTTTTTATAGTTGAAGCCCTGAGCTGATGCTGCCATTGGCATCAGAGAGGTATGAAAACATTCATAAAATAAACTTCAGTTGACATTTCAATCCTAAAAGTTCAATGTTATTTTAATCATGCTTTATATTCTAATCACGGAAGTGGGAAAATGGAGACTTTCAGACTTGTGGTTTTAACATAAACGAATTCCAATTCTGTTGCAGTAGTAGTTGGAGTGGAGCCCACCTTCAGAGCCCCAAGATCTATCAAACAAGCTCCCTAATGCACAGTTTAAAAACAATTTATCTGCATAATCAATGAATAACTTAACTAAAAAACAACTAATTCATTTCCTTGATGTTGGCACAATTAGGACAATAAACCAATTTGCTTATTTTTCTTTCAGGTAGGAAATAATAAGCTTGAGTGCTCTATTAGAATTTATTCAGTGAAGTTAGTCTCATAGGGTCTCTTCAGGTGGAATTTAGCTTTGCTTCATTCCACAACCGCATAAATTAATACATATTTGGAAAGTCTGCTATGGTCAGTGCATCTAGCCAAGTAACTATGTGTCCCTTTAAAATAACACTTAAATGCTAACCTTCTAAAACTAAAATAAGTTTAAACTTCTCAAAAAAGTTATTGGGTCTGACAAACCTTCAAATGTGGAATGAATGATTTTCCATTAGGGCTCTAGTTTTCCCTACATCTGTTTAGGCCAGAAATTTCTAAAAGAACAAGTTTCCTTGAGAAATTCTCAACTTTTATTTCCAGGTCCTGTCTAAAAGAGGAAGTATATGGAGTGAATGAAATGGGAAAATACTAAAAAGTGTATCCAAATATTTTTGAAGCTGCAAAAATATTCAGGGTAAGTTTGGGGCAAAATTACAAATTGCTTGTTATTTTATAAAAACTGGATATTCCTACTAAGTTTATTTTGGAAACTGCATCTGAAAATGAGCTTTATTCTGTTAAAGTTGCAGGCTGAATTTATCAAAGACATTTGTCTAAACTCATTCATTCAGTACTATGTCTTATTCTACATTTCTAATGAAATGTGAGGACTATAAACAAAAAAAAAGGGTGGGAGGACCAGAACCAAGATGCTGTAGTATTTCCACTGCTGCAAAATATTTGACATTCAAGACATATTGTTTATTTCCTAAACAATAATTTTTTAAAGAAGATAAGAAAGTGAATTAAATTTATTAGCAATCAATCCTTTTGTCTGCTCTTTCCCTATTCATGACTTTCTCACTTAGCTATTCTATGCAAGGCAATATTATTTCACAAAAAAAGTTCAAATTATCACATATTTTCCTAGATGATAAAGTGCCTTTCTGCACTCCACCGGATTATGCTAATAATATCACCATGAACATTCCCTCTTCTTTGCCATAAAGTATATCTGTGTAATACATTTCTAATAGTTCTGTAAAATCTCTGCTTGTTTACATCTCTTATATTAGCTTTCATATTGACTATGCTACTAGGAAAGTAGGATATTCGGTGAATCTGGGGATGTACAAAAAGTACAAAATCAACTGATAGAGAGCCAGAGTAAGGAAGGAAGGGTTCACGGGGGCCCTCCATGAGCCCACTGAAGAAAGTCCTAGGCCCTGGGTAGAAAAAAATGAGAGAAGGAGCTCAGAGCCCTGAGTCAGGGGACCTGCATTCTAGGTCATGCTCTGACAATAATAGACAATCAGCATCCCAGCTTACAATGGGTGTCACTATTAGATATAAGGTTCTCTCTCTCTACAATGAAACTATCAGCAAGAAACTCCCTTCTTACTCAATTTGCTGTGATTATTATAACTAACAAATAGTAACAGACCTGGGACTTGATTCCAGATTCTCCTAGTCCAAATCTCTTCATTTTACTCTTTAATTTCTTCATCCATTCATTAACAGTAAGTATCTATTATATCAACTATATGTCTGGCACTTTGGTAGGCACTAGAGATATAAAAATAAAGGATAAAAGCAAGTTTTTCTCTTGTGGGATTTACAGCCTAGAATAGCAGATATATTATCACTATTATGCAATATGTTGGAAGATATTATAAGAGGACAATAGATGGGACCTAGCCCAATTTTGGGGAATGAGGAAGGGTCAATGAGGGAAATCACTTCTAACATGAGATTGAAGCATAACTGAAAATTAGTCAGGTCAATGGGGTTGAGGGTTGAGGGTTGGTGGTTGGTTATTGGTGCAAGGACTGGAAAGTTTTCCAGGAGGAAAGAAGAGCCCACATGTAGTGTCAGGAGAGAGAACATAGTACATCAGAGAAACTAAATGTTTATAACTGAACACCCCTCCTCCATGCCAATTCACATCTCCATTAAACTTGGTCATCTCCTGGGATGGAAATAACTTCAGTTATCTATCCTTTTTTGTACTTCCATACCCATTCTGTTCTATGCTTTCTCTCTACTGACCTAACTTATTACTAATCCTTCTGGCCGAAACTAGTTCACTATGACTTCTAGAAAAACCCATTCCAATGTTGGACCCCAAACATCCAGTTTTCATTGAAATTTCATGATACTTCCTGACCTCAAGGGAAATTTGTTTTTCACTTGAGGCTAGTCTCTTCTCTGACAATTTCTTTAAAGAAGACTGTTCATTATCCTTCACCCCCATATTTCTTGGGGATTGGACTGAGACAGCTTTCTCATTCTTCACTGCTATTTCCTCTGGTTATTCCTCTACCCTGACTCCAAAATCCCTGCCCCTTTGAGGTGTGTACCATCCATCTTTATTGCTTTGCTGCTATTGTTCCTCAATTTCTGAAAACTTTGGCACCTGGCTTAATCTGTTTCTCTCTATCCAAAGCCTTTTCATCACTTTTCATCACTGATTTCCACATTCACATAGATGACCTATCCAACTTGCCGACATTTCAATACCATGACCTCCTTCTCTCCTGTAACCCCTTCACTCCCATGGCCACACCATGAAACTTGCCGTCAACTGGGGCTGCTTCAGACATCACACTTTCTTGTCACAGTCTGTGAATCAGTTACCCTTTTTATCCTCAGTTGCTTCCTCTACAATCATTTTGCTCTATGAGAACAGACATGACATCTATTTTTATTCAATATCAGATCCTCAAAGCTTAACACAGTTCCTGACATATAGTGGTAGGCCTCAACTATGTTTTTTGAGTGAATTATAAATAAATGGACAAATGAACAAATGAGTGAATGGAGCAAAGCATAAAGGTATAAATAAATGAGAGAATGTTGGAGAGACAAATGAAGAGGCCATAGGACCCCAAGTTGGACAATACACTAAGTGAGGAAAAGTTAGGGCGGCAGGGGAGGATAGTAAGAAAATAGAATGGAGAGGATCTTTAACAAATAACTGAATATGGACAGCAATATAAGGAACGGTGTCAAGGATGACTCAGGGCATTTGAGCTTGGATGATGGCACGAAAGGTGGTAACATTAAGAGTAAAAAGGATCACTGAAGAAGAACATGTCTGAAAGGCAGATATTAACTTTGAGGTGAGGATAGTGTAGTCAGGTTGATAAGAACAAAAGGTAGTTGGAATATAAGATGAGAAATGGGGATACAGTCAAGGCTGGGCATTTGGACATCCTCTACACCGAGGGAAATAAGGAGCACTGGTATTCATTTCTGATTTAGTAATCCACTTAGTAACTATTAAGTGAGCACATACTATGTGTCAAACACTGTTATAGTATAAACAATATATACATAATATAATATTAGGCAGAGATAAATGGAATAAAAGCTAAAATAGAATAGTGGGAAATGGAACAGAGAATAAGGGGTGTTATTTTAAATAATACTAGTCAGAAGAAAGAAACATTTGAGGGGAGACCTAAAGGAAGTGAGGAAGGGAGTTATGCCTCAAATGGGGGAAACAAATGTTTAAACTATAATATCAAAAGAAGGAGTATATAGAGGCCAGCCAAAGTTGGAAAAAAACAACATTTAAGAGAAGAGGAGGAAGAGGTACCAGCAAAGGAGGCAGAAAAGGTATGGAGATCTATTGGTAGAAAATGTATCATAGATGCTTAAAGAAAGAGAGTTTTAAGAAGGCAGGAATGGTCAACAGCATCACATTTTACAGAAAATGGGGAGAATGAGGACTGAGGTAGCAGTCACAGGGTTAAGTTAAGAGAACAGATCTAATGGGTAGAGAGAGTCAGAGATTACAGAATAATAGATGTGAAGAGACAAAGGAAGTTTGGTGAAGAAGAGTGTACTTGAGAAAGAAGCAAAACAGAAGGTGGAGTTTGGCTCTTGATTTCGTTTTTGGGCAGGGGAGACTTGCTCTCTCTCCTTCTAGATTTCAAAATCTTGAGACATGAGATGTATGTGTGATTCATCTTTGCATCCTTATAGCTCACAGCATATAGCCTTGCTTTTAAACCTATTTAATAAATATGTGGAATGGGTTTGAAAATTTATTTTTCAGTGGAAATGCTCTCAGTGTTTTTCTTTATTTTAAAAGTAACACATACTCATTATTTTAAAAATCAAGAAAACACGAAAAAGAAAACATATTTAAATGAATTATAATTGTACTATCCAGAGATTGCCATTATCACCATATTTAAGTATAACTTTTCAACTTTTTTCTAGAAATATACATGTACACACACACATGTGTAAATTGATTTTCTTTTTAAACTTCAGTCTTACCAGATATGTAATTCTAATAAACATTGCTTGAATAAAAAGTTTAGTAACTTGTTTTAATTTATTAATTAAAGTTATTTTATTTACCATATTATTGAATTAATTTGAGAATTTAATAACTATTATTTGAATGAACAATGGACAAATATTCACAAACGGGCTCACTAATTCCTAAAGACATTTTTTGTATTCATAGAAGATGCTGAAGATCAAATTTTAAATGGTTAAACTATATCAAGCATCTCTTTTTCTAAGTTCATATTAAAAAGGAAGTTAATAAAATAACAATCATATTTTTTAAGTAAATAAATTATTTGCTTCTATTTAAAACTATAGTTAAGAATGTTGAAAGTTTTTTATTTCTTTTTCTCTTTATTCAGTCATTCACACAAAAGCCATTTAAATTATATGGCATCGGACCTTAAAGCGTATTTTTTTTCTGGGACCTTTAGCAAGAAGGAGAAAAGCCATTTGTAATTTTTGTCAAAAAGCCAAATCTTGACCAAAATGTTACAAGAGAGCTCTCAAAAGGAGCTCACACCATCTCTCAAAAGATTTTGCTTTTTTAACCTTATTACAATCAGTTCATTCTAGGAATGTACAAGGAAACCTGGAAAATACATGAAGCATGGACTGTTTCCATTTATTTATCCTAGGTCATAAAGAAATTTCTTAAATAAAACTTCCCTTACAATCATTCTTAACTCCTTCATCTCCTCTTTGCCGTTGCAGAACAAGAAGCAAAAAATAGATTTTCCCTAATGAATACTTTTATTTATGTTGAACCAAGTTCACATAAGAATAAATAATGACATATTTGGGAGCTTGCATAGCAATTGCAACTTAACATCTTTGTGGAACTGCTTACCAATGCATTAAATAACCCAAGCATTTTCAAAATTGTCTGTTGGTACAAATTGTACAGAGATATTTAAAACAAGACTTTAGGTTAAGTGTTCTTTATTTTTGTATAAGAAATCCTTTAAACTGCTTTTTAAAAAACTTACTCATATGGTTTTGTCCAACAGTTTTAAGCTGTTTGTAATTGATATAATTATTTCTGCCAAAGATACAAAGTCTTCCTACTACTTTAAAATAATATCTTTCAGATGAAGAGAAATCATATAATTGAGCTCCTGGCTAATTATTTAGGAAAAGAAAATTAGAAAATTATGTAAGTTCTATGTGTAAGCATCAACAACAGCCAATTAACTTGGGCTAGATCATTAAATTATTTTTAAAGGAAAAATAGCTAACATATTTTCCCCCAATTACATAACAGTAAAGGCTGTAGACAGCCCTTGCTCTGGAGAAAAGACAGAGCAACAAGATCTTCTTATTTTTCCCCTTTCTATAATAAAGACTGTCCTTTGGTATCTTGGGTCCACAGATCTCTTGGTTTGATGGACCAATTCACTAAGAGGTTCAGGAGTCTTTTGGGAAGGAAGTGCCTGAGAACCAGGATTCCAAGTTAGGGAAATATCTCAGGTGAGCCAGACTGACCCTGACTGAGGAAAACACATTAAGGGCCATAAAGGAGAGTCTGGGCTTGTGACTTGGTTTCGCTGCACGGGCCTTGTGGTTCTTGGAGAGGGCTGACTCTTTACAGCGGACGGTTTGACTACACAGCCCTCTGACCGCAGCTTTCCTGGCACCTTGTGTCAGTGACAGAAGCAAACTGTTAAGACTGTCTGGTTCCCTCCTTTTGCTTGTCCTTTGGAAGTAAGACTGACCTCCTTGCTGCACAAGTTCATAGGATTTTTGAACAGAGAACAAAATGGATTAGACATTCTCAAGAGGAAAACGCAGAACTTCCTGGTAGTATCTCAAGCTAATGAAAAAGGTCATAATATTTACGCTTAAAAAATTGCTATTCTACTTTTCTTAAGTACTATAACCTTTCAAAGTATTTTAGACACATGCTTTCACTTGATTTTCACAAAACAATTCTTGCTGTATATGTCTTTATTAATTTCTACATTAGATGACTAAAATGTAATTGCGTTCTTAACTATTTTAAAATCTTCAGAAAATACAGAATGCAATCTTTTTTTCTTTGAAATATAAGGTATGTAACTTCTTAAATGTGTTAGTTCTCTTACTCTTTTTGAATTCCTATAAGATTTGATATATACTCAAATCTATGCACACGTATAGAGGGAAACATGCTTATTATTCTATCATAGATATGTGCTTTCTCTGAACAAGAGCTTTCAAAGGAAATGTCAAATTTTAGATAAAACCTGAAAGGAAATATCAAGATTGTCAAGGCTGTATGAAAATGGCTCAATGGAAATTTATTTGTCTCAACATTCCAGATTTTCTTTATATTCCCATTTCAGCTTCTAATAAAATAGATTCAACTAACCAAATGGGTTTATTTCTATTTCTCTTTATTTTGATCCTGTTGAATGCCTGTAACCTATTGGCCAATATTTACCCTTAAATAACATTTCTTTCTTTACTTTTTATTTTTTAAGAAATATCCCTTTGGCATTTATACAAGGTTCTTTTTCCTTAAAGACTGCCTTCTCTGCTTTTTTGTAAGAAGCAGCATTAGTGAGGGGTATCCATTCTGTTTTCTGAACTTTATAGACAAGTAATAACAGAGTTTAGCTATCATGATTGTTGTATGACAGATTGTGAGGCAACAGTCTCATATTGAAATTTACATTTCACTGGCAGTGAGTTCTGCCATGTAGATATGACCTGCACTGTACCTCACAGAAGGAATTACTGCAGTTTATAACTATTGCTTCAAACAGTTCCCAGAGTCAATACATGAAACCATGAAATGGAAGATGGTCGTTTTCATTTTTCCAGAGCTTATCCTTTTAACCTATGTATTCCTATGCTCATACCCCACAAACGGTTTCAGTCTACAGGAGGGTTCTGCTTGACTTAGTATATTTTGTGTAAATAGGATTCTATTGAGAACAGTCATCTTTTTTTCTCCCCACTTGTGAAAATCTTATCTACTCTGTATACTTTAAATGTCATTTTGAAAAGTTGTTCACATGATCAGAGCCCTATGGACAAAAGGAAGCTTTTTCAACAATAAATTATTTTTTGTTTTATCTAAACAAATATAAGCATAAAGTATACATGGCTTCAATCAACCATATTATTGACCTATAAAGCACTCCCAAGTGCCTTTTGAGTGAAAAGGTAACTATGTGACTTAAACATTAGAGTTCCCAGCATTTACTTATATGAATAACGTATCAGTCTCAGCAAAACAGCAGAGAATGGAGGCATTCCATTCCATTAGAACTAAGGTAAGTGTTCCTTTTTAGTTGTGTAGACATTCATATATTGTGTAGACATTCATATTATTTAACGTAAAGCTCTGAGCTCTCCACTTAATTTTGACATTTAATTAGGCAATCTCAAAGAAGGGATAAGTGGAAACATTTACACATTCTTTTCACACATTTCCTGCAGCCTTCTATGTTATAGTCATCTCTGATACATTTGCAAATTTCAGGAAACACCCGTTTCTACCTATTTTCAAGGTCAGTAGTAAGGTTACATTTTTCAAATAATGTCTGCAGTGAAACTCAGAAAAGGGAAAAACAAAATGACGTATACCTCATTTCAGAGCACTACGTGTTCAAAACCCTGCATTTCAAAGAGTCTCATCATTAAGTAGTAGGCAGAAAGTTCTTGATCTGAATGCTAGTCACAAGTGGCCTTTAGCCAAAATAGCAGGAGGGAGCTGTGCTGAATTCATAATTCACTAAAGATTACTGTTTTTCTGTAAGTTTTGACCCCAGTGAAAATTGGTATCACATTAACAAGAGAAATAAATCCAATAGTCTCTATGAAGCTTTTTGTTGCCAGATTGTTGGTATTTTTCTCAGAGGTGTTGCAAGATTTTGATTTCATTTTCCTGGGTTTTAGTTACTTCCTGTGAAATACCTAGTGGTTTAACTCTCCCTTTCCCACTGGAAATTCATCAGTGGAAAAAAATAAAGACGTTTTCTTCATCTTGGAGTCTCAATTCCCTCTACAGCCAGAGGAAAGGATCGTCTATTCCAGGGTTTCTTATCTAGGGGTCCATGGAACCCTTTTCCCTAAAATCCGTGGAAAGATTTCAGGGGGTCCATGTGCTTAAATTGAAAAAAAATCAATTTGATTAGATGTCCAACAAGATATACATGTTGCCTTGTCAAATACTATATCACAGTTTAAAGTTCTTAAGATAAAGAACAACAGTCTGCACATTGACATGTCTTTAAAAAATAAAATTTAACTTTAACTTTCCTATATTTTTTATGTATTGGATTATTACTTAATAATGTGTTAAGAAAAAAGCACATATGTATAGTATTAGATCATGTTTTTTATTTTAGTAATTGTATTTCAATATATGTAACTGATTTTCTTTGTAATTTTATTTTATGCATTTAAAAACTTTATTCTTGTGGGGATGTGTTGGGGCAGGTGTGATATATTTGTTAAATAATTCTCAGTATAGTGTGGACTTAGTATGATTTTTATTTTGATGTAGCATGTTCTTAGTGCAGTGGATAAATGCCTGCAAAAAGGTTGGTAAGGATGGCAGAGATAGTTTTATGATGTTGTGGGAAAACTAGAATTTCTAAATGTTTGCCGAAAATGACTGTTTGAACAGATGTTAAACTGTGTTAGGTTATGTTAGGCATTGAAATTATGGGAAAGTTGTGAAACGTAATTTTGAAAAATCCTATAATTTAATTTAAAGACATGCCGATATTGAGTGTCATAAAACTATCTGCTCCTACATTCTGAGAAGGGGTCCATGGTTTTCACCTGAAAAGGGGTCCGTGGTACAAAGAAGGTTAAGAACCCCTGATCTAAGAACTCCGTGAGCCTGTCTACTGCTCAGTTCCAAGATGCTTCTCAGGTCCAAATCACCTCCCTCCTACTCCATGCAGGGCCACCCAGGGACTCTAAATTTTACTCTCAGTAGGTGCAACAACTCATGCTGAGTTCAGAAAGAAAAGCACATGAATGGGATTTACTTTCCTCAGGGTTTCCCCCAACTACCTACCTCAAAGGGTTATTGTGAGTATTAAAGGAACACACTCAGAATAGTGCCTGCTTTATAGAACTTTATGAGGGCTCTCTGTATTATTATTGGTGTTACTATTATTCCTAAAATAGGCAGTCAAATCCTTTACCTTTTAACAGTTTTATTGCTAATCATAATGGAAATACAAGAAAATGACAAGTACATATAAATTGTAAAAGTTCAAAACTCTTACAAAAGTACTTTAGCGTTTTGAATCCATTCTCCCTCAGGCTTTTATTTGTAAAGGTGAGGCTCACCAAAATACTTCTGCCTTCTGAGCCGTCCTTGGGATAAGGACAGTCCCAGAGCAGACAGTTAAAGCAAAACTATAGGTGCCCACTTTGGCAAAGGTAAATTCCTGTCCTGAAGGACCTCCAAATTTGGTGAGTTCCATTCTCCTCAGACTCTGTTCAGCTTAATATACGTATTCCTAATTTTATTTAATCCTCACAACAGTCTTGAGAGATAATTAATATGAAGAGACAGAGTTTCAGAGAAGTCTAGTAATAAATTCTACTAAAGACAGAGAAATGATTCAAACACATGTCTTTCTACTTGTAAACCTCAGAAGTTTCCCATTATAACATATTGCCATCTCATCACAAATGGGCAATAAATATACATTTCTTTGTTTTAGAAAAAAATTCTATGGAATTTTTTTTCTGGAATATTTTAACTAGTATATATCACTACATAAAAATAATAGCAGTTAATATTTATTGATATGGTCTAAACACAACACAACTATGAGGGAAGTACTATCATTCTCTTCATTTCATATATGAGGAAGCTGAGAGAAAGGAAATTATATAGCTTTATGTATAACTATATATATAAAATTATAAAAGGTTACAGGGCTGGACTATGAGCCAAGGCCCCAGAATCTGGACTCTTAACCACCATGCTCTCCTGCTCGAGCTATGTATTGTGTTTGCCCATCCAGATCTGTTCTCTACTCTTCTCCATCTAGCTCTGCATTTTGGAATGCTGACCTTTGCAGACTGCCTCAGTGGTCCTCCCTGGTCCTCTAGCTTCCGTTTAGATTTTGGGAAATGGAAGGCATTAGCAGGAATGGGAAGTGATGAAGACAAAGTCATTGGGTATTTAGTCCCTTGGCTACAGGTTGCAGGGCTACAGGTTGCCTACTGAAGGCCACTCTTGATGGGTGGCCCTCAGCCTGGTCTCACTGACAGCAGGTACCAGCTCTCTCCCCTTCTCTTCAAGCCTAGTGGGAATAAAGGTGGACCCTCTGGTACTTCACCATACCTATTTACTGCTCTTAGCCCTGCCCACCCCTTTAAACTTGTTCTTCAATAAACCATCTTTTGCCCCTGTGGAGTGAACCATCTGTTTCTGCTGGGATGATTACTGATATTCTCTCTGTATGTTAGACAATATCATACTTCAATCATTCTTAGAGTAACAGTTTGTGATCTCATCTTCCCTTTGCCTTTGCTCTTGTAAGAAAACCGATGGTAGGCTACCTAGACTTTAGCAGTTATTGAGACCGTTTTGCCTAAGACAGTGGAAGGCTTGGTCCTGAGATTCTTTTTCATTATTATTAGAGAAGTTGTAGTTTACTGAAAAATCATGCAGAAAATATAGAGTTCATTGGTTACAATTGAAAAAAGACATTATTATAATTCTACTATTAACTATAGTCCAGGGTTTAAATAGTATTGACTGTTTGTATTGTATAGCCCTATGTTTTTTTAACAAAATTTTTATTCGAGTAACATATACACAATCTAAAAATTTCTGTTTAAACCACATTAACTATATAATTATGTTCACAATGTCATGCCACCACCACCACCACCCATTGCCAAAACTGTTCATCACCCCAAATAGAAACTCCGTACAATTTAAGCATTAAACCCCCATTCCCTTCTCCCACCCCAGCCACTGGTAAACTGCATTTAGTTTCTGACTCTATGAATTTGGTTGTTCTAATTATCTCATATCAGTGAGATCACACAATATTTAACCTTTAGTCTGGCTTATTTCACTCAACATGATGTCTTCAAGGTTCATCCCTGTTGTTGTATGTATCAGAAGTTCATTCCTTTTTACTGTATGTATATACCACATTTTTTTTATCCATTCATCTGTTGATGACACTTGAGATTGCTTCCATTTTTGGCAACTGTGAATAATGCCACTATAAACAATGGTGTGCAGATATGTTTAAATCCCTGTTTTCAATTCTTTGGGGTATTGTGATGGTTAGGCTAATGTGTCAACTCGGCCAGGTAATTGTGTCCAAGTGTTTGGTCCAGCAAGCACTGGGCTAATTGTAATACAAGAGCATTTATGGACTTCGATCAACAGTGAGTTTACTGCATGGATGGCTGATTACATCTGCATCATTTAGGGAGGTTGAATCAGCAATGGGTGACACTTTTATTCAATCAGTTGAATGCCTTAAAAGGGGAAGTGATTTCAACATTCAGAGAGAATTTCCCAGCGCGTCTTTGGACAGCCAACTTCTCCCAGAAACTCATCAAGAACCTTTCATCAGACATTCATCGGAGTCCCTGGCTTGCAGCCTGCCTGCAGAACCTGGACTTATGCATCCCCACTGTCGTGTGAGAGACTCATAAAATCTCATATTGACAGATATCTCCTGTTGATTCTGTTTCCCAAGAGAACACTGACTAACACAGCTTGGTACCAGGAGTGGTTCTTGAGGAACAGAGTCTTAAACATGGGATGTCTGAGGTGGTTCTGGGAGTTTTGTAATTGGCTCTCTGCTCTAATTGGACTCAAGGGTACTAATGACTCCCTTTCCAATAATGAAGAGGTTGCTAACAGTCCATGGTGTGAGCTGGCAATAGAGATACACAAAATAGCGTCACTGGATTCTCCTACTTCCATGCTTTTAAGAAGCAAGGAGGGAAGCGGGTGTGGCTCAGTGGATAGAGCCCCCGTTTACCATATGGGAGGCCCGGGTTCGCGTCCCGAGGCCTCCTTGTGAGGGCACGCCGGCCTGAGCGGTGCGGTGGGCTGATGCAGCAACCTCACGGCAGGAAGCGGGTGTGGCGCAATGGATAGAGCCCCCGTTTACCATATGAGAGGCCCTGGGTTCGCTT
>JAQZBX010067454.1:0-15929 GCA_029593785.1 Cabassous unicinctus
GGTAATTCAAATGTTGTGGTAAGTTGTAGAACTACTTCTTATGAGTTATCACCAGTTTTTTTGTTTTTTTTTTTAAAGAAACAAATTGTTTTTGAACAGTTAGTAACACTAGCTCAAAATTCATTTTTTACTTTAAAAGTTTATATGCAGATGAACAAATGGAATTCAATATTTATTATACACTTAATTTACTCTATGTCAATACTTACATATATTGATTCATTTGTTCATTCACTCAACACTTATTTACTAAGCATCTACTATGTGCTAGGCACAGTTCTAGGTACTAGAAATACAGCAGTATGTCAAACAGAAAATTAAAAAAAGAAATCCCTTCTTTCATGGAATTTATATTTTAGAGCCCCACTCCCACCCTCCAAAAAGCAAATAAATAAGACACACTGTTTCAGATTACGATTAGTAGAAGGGAAAATCCAAAGGCATTTTAAGAATTGTTTTTAAGATGATTGTCAAAAATACAATAAAATCTGACTAGAAATATCCTCTTCCTAAATTCTCATTGTTTATGTATTCAATCTGACAATTTACTAAGATTAGTCAGAAACCAGTAACTTTAATTCAGTTCACTTCCAAATTGTGTTTTAGTGGGGATTTCTCTTTTTTTTGTACAAATGGACTTAAAAAATGCTAATCTATTTTGGTGTATCAGTTTAGAATATCTAGTCATTATTTGACTATAATATTCTTTCTAAGTTGTGACTCACTAGAATGGATCAATTTAGGGAATGAGGAGAATGGTGCATTTTAAACATGAGCACCTGTGGAAAGGTAACTGCAAACATCAACTCAGTCTTAAATGTTTATCACTTTGAATATTCTTACATAAAAGGAGTTGCCAGTTAGGTTATATTGGCTTTAAATGAAATAAAAGCTGTGTTAACAGATAACCATTATATAGGGTTTCAAGTAACCCATTTGATAAATGAATTACTATTGAGAAGGCTCAATTCAAGCATGTCTTTAAAATGAAACCTTAACAGGTAGCTACACGTTTCAAATGTGCTTTCATTTTCTTCTGCTTGGCATCTTTACATTTTTGAGAAAATATATCTTAGTCACATTTTTCACTATCAACATTGTCATTTTTGTGTCCCCTGTTGTCTTGCCCCATATGTTTCAATTTTATACATAATATATAATTTATAAAGGATTTTATAATTTATAAAGGATTTTATTATTTTCAAGATAAACAGTTTCATAATAGAAGACTGATTCTCACAGAGTTGGTGTCATCTATTCCAAATCATTTTGGTTATAAGTCTGGAAGCAGAAAAACTGCTCTTTGCCTCTCAAACATGGAGTAAGATGTTTTTACTCACTGCTGATGATGGAGATGAGGCTCCTGGGAAAGTTTCTTCAACATAATGACAAAGATCCTAGCATACAACTACCAAATGTTATTCCCTTGGTCTTATTCACCACAGTTCTTTGAAGTGCTCAGAAAGGACTGTTTTAGATAACATCTTTTTTGTCTTATGTCGGGAGCAAGTATAGTGGGTAAAAACTAAAACTAAAACAAATAAACAGACAGGAAACCGTCTTTATGCCCAATGCTGTGAAGCCATTGAGCTCATCACGTGTGTGTGTTCGTGTCCTCTCAGTCATCTGTCGTGCATCCGTTGCTGCAGCTCGTTCCTCAACTGCACGAGAGAAGAATGAAGAGATTCAAAATGGACGTATGTAATATAATTTGCATGCTTGCTTTGCCACTCTATGTGGGGGCAGTCCTTTCTGTTAGTTCCCGGTATGGTAGTTTATAAAACTTTTAAGGATAAGCCCCACACAACCACCTAGTTCGCCAATGTGCAAGCATCTATTTGCAGAGGCGTTTCCATACTCAGGGAGAAAAGAATTCTTCCTCCATCACAACATGCCCTTCTAACTCAAGCTGCAAGCAGTAAGGAAAACTGGGATTACACTCCCTTCCAAGGACAATGGCCCGCCCTCCTAGTGAGAAGACCTATTCTTGTTTGAAGAAAGGATGCTGTAGCATGTCTAGTCATTAGGTGGGAATAAGAGAACAAATAAAGGGTAATTTACTGCCTCTCTGTATCCAGGTAGCAAATATGAAGTATTAAAATGTTAGTAAGGCTTGTGAAGTAAATATATCAGAAACTAAATGAAGATATTTTGTTTTTGCACAATTAACAAAAATATGGCCCAAATCTATTATCTTTGTTTAAAATGAATATAACTGAGTCAACACATTTTAAACTAGAAATTATGGAGTTTTTATTGTCATTTCCAAAGAATCCTGACTCTTCTAATAATGAAAGTTTCTAGGTATTGTTTTTAAGTAATGCCATACATTGTTGTAACATATTGGAGTTTTCAGTCTTACCTCATTTTATTCTTTCAGTGGCTCTATTAAATGGATAATACAAGTACTGCTACCCCTTGTTTAAAAAAAAGGGGAAATAAGTCTTAGAATAGTTAAAAAGGATTCCCAAAATCTTACTAGGTGAGATTAGAGAATACAACACAGTCTGCTGACCTCTAATCTAGTCAAATATCTTTTCACTATGCCGTTCCCTTTGTAGTTTAATCTTTGATGTTACTATATTATTGAAAATTGAATTCAGGTCAAACTTTTCCTAAATTCAAATACCATATTAACTTCATTTTTCTTAAAGTGTCACCAAAGTCTTCAAATACTTTTTAAAAATGCATACAGTTTAGGCAAATAAAGTCCTAAAAATTTATTCTTATGGTCATTATTTCATCCTTAAATGTTTCACTTTAAACTAAGCCTTCATCAAGGAAGACATTACCTGCTGGCAACTTTAAGGAGAAATGTAAGCAGTTGTGGTAGTTCCTTAAAATTTTATAATTTCCAGTATGAAAAGTAATATATGCTTTTTTTGAATTGCTTTTTAAAGAGTTTGACTTAGGAATGGTGTAAGGTTTGGGTTTAAAACAATTTATCAGTTTAACTATGTTACTTCAGTGTCATCATTCACAATCACAGCTCGTCTTGTGGCCAGTTTGGTACTTTGTCTGAAATTCCCACCTAGGGTGAGACCTTCTATATTTCCAGACAACTGGCTGAAAGTATAAAGTGTGACTTAATAGTATATTTGTTCATATCCTAAAAGTCAATTTGGTCAATCCTGAAAGTATTTTGCAGCAAGCCGAGTTTACCAGGAATCTCTGAAAGAAAAAAATGCAAGAGATGAATTAAAAAAAAGAGACAAAAATACAATAGAATACCAGCTTTGCTGAACCTGTCCCCTAACTTTAAAACATATTTTTGATAGTAAAATATTTTAAGTTCTTGAAGAAAATGAGTTTTCCCATCATTGTGCATTCAAACATAGGAAAAAATATTGTTTGCTTTACATCATCCCCTTTCATTCCCCACATCTTTTTATATCTCCTATCCCAAATTCCTTTAATATGTTGCTTTATCTTCAATGATAAGACTAAAAGACCTGAAGGTTTGGGTTCTGCAGCTGAAAGTTTACAATTTTCTGTACATTTTAAGTTGCATGTTGTTCTTTTCCTTCTTTTTCTTTCTCCTCTTTAATACAATGATAGCTTTTCTTGTATAAGCATTTAAAGTTTCTATGTGTTCATTTTTAAATACTAATTTTAATATCATTTAAATAATTTGGGGGTTATAATAAAGATGATAACTAGATATAAATGTTGACAATTTAATATACATTTGTTGTAAAGCAAAGATTTTGGAATTTTAATAGCTGTCGGATCCATTTCTTAGAATTTAAAAATATGACTTCATGCATACTATGCAATAATTTTAAAAGGTCTTGACTGAGAAATTTCATGGTGATTGCCATCCTGTGGATACTTTTATAAGTAGTTAGTGAAAGTGAGGAGTTACAAAAGCTAATTTTATGGAAACCATAATATGCAAATATTTCATTAAGTTTAAAATGCAATGTTTTAAGAAACACTATAAAATTTACTCATTATGGATAATTGGTTTGTTTGCTTGGTATTTTTTTATTACTCCTTCTGTAAATATAATTATATTGGGAAAATCTCTTCTGAAGTGTAATTGAATAAACATAATTTCCCACAGTTGCCCTTCAATTTCAATCTACATTCCTATAGAAATATTGTATAATTTTTCTAGCTCCAACACAATTTCATTTTTTCCTTGTTCATGTGTTAACACATGATATGTATTTTAAAGAAATTATTTCATTCTAACAAAATGTTGAAAGGTGCTTTTTATTTATTTTTTTGTTTTATATTATTTTGTAAAAGGTGCTCTTTAAATATAGTTAATTTATGAAGTATCTGTCATTTGTCCTTCTACTTATTGATGAATACTCATATACCTGACAAACTTCTTGAAAATAGAATCTATTATATTGATAAGGAAATGACTTTTAAATACAATATTCTATGATATTGCTAGTTGTTGAAAATTCTCCAGGTCCAAATACAAAGATTCTTAACTAATGTGAATTATTTACTCAAGTCCTTGATTCTCTTTGTTTAGTTTTGATGATAACTTAAAAATAACTTTGATCTTCACTATACTCTCAAGAAGAATTTGCACTTATTTTTAGTGTTATATGATTTCTAATGCCCTCGTTTTCTCTTCCAGGAAGAATTCCAAGGTCCTGTTGCAAGTCGAAGTAGAGGATACTTTTTATTCAGGGTATGATTACTCTATTGAAGAAAAAAAATCTATAAAAAATTGAAAAATACTTTCACTGTTCATTTCTTTACAGTGACTCATAGGTTTCAATTAAGTTTTGAAGTTTATTTATAAATAGTTGACATGAGATGTTATAGTCCGAGATTCACTTCTGTCCACTTTATTACTTTAATACCACTGAGTCTATGAGCTCTTCTCTGATCCACTAGTCAGGTCTGTAAATACAGCAAGTCACCTACTTCAGTTTAATTTCATAAGATTTCAGGTACAGGAAATTAGTAATAATTAGTAATGCTTCACTACTCCTTAAGTTCCAAGAAATCATTTACAAACTTTTTGATTCAGTAGATTGGCAGAGTTATGACTACTTTCCCAGGTTCTTAAAGAACTTAAGAATCAACTATAATAGAGACTAAGTAGACAAACTTCATAATTGCATTTCTTATCTGTGAAATGTGAATTTCTTTCTAAGCAGCTATACTTTCTAAAATATTTGCATCTTTAATACATAACCAGAAGTATTTCACTCAACAACTACTTATTGAACTTCTGTTGGGTGCTGAGCAATGTACCAGGGGCTGGGAATATAGAGATAATATTCCATTCTTATGCTCTAGAAGTTTGCAGCCTAATAGAGGAAATGGATAAATAAAAAAAATATAATGTGCTGTTAAATGCACCTTCCATCTAGGGGCTGTGATTTCCAAAAGAAATGCATTTAACCCAGCCTGGGGAGGAGATAGAGAAGACTTTGTGGACTGTATCCCAAAGAATCAACAGCAATTGGCTGAAATATGTAGCTAAGAAATTTCATCTTTATAGTAAAGGCTAATGGGAGTATATGGTAAGATTTGCGCTTTGGAAAAATAATTCTAACAGTGAATTCGAAAGTGGATTGAAGGAAGGAGCAACACTAATAGCAAGTAGAAATAATTCTAAACAACTGTGACTTCTGTCAACTAATTTTGGTTCATATCAAGTTAAAATTGAGAATATTCATTTTTAAATTTTAGTACCTTCAAAAAAATAAGCATAATCAAAGGGCACTTAATTCGGCATGGTCCTCAGTAGCTTCAGCATCACCTCAGAGCTTGTTAGAAATGCAAATCATCTTTTTCTCTCCCCCTTTCCTTCCTTCCTTTCTCTGTCTTTTCCCCTCCACCCTTTGCTCCTTCCCTCCCTTCCTTCCTTCTTTTCCTTTCTTCTTTCTCTTCCCTAAAAAATAAAATTAAAAAAGCAAGTTGCCAAAAATCAGTTGGTCCTGTATTTGTGGCAAACAATAAAGCAAGACTGCAGGACCCTTGATCCAGTGCTCTATTCATGAAGCTGGCTTCCATTCTCTCTCTCACATGTTTCCGTATAGTCTGAAGACACACCTCATACTGACCTATCTTGACTCTGTCAAACACTAAGCGTGCTAGCAGTCGCTGGGGCAAAAATACCACTATTCATGGCTCTTTTCCTTTTTTACTTGGAAACTTCCAAGCGCTCAGAAACAAACCAGCAAAGAGAGAAGTTAAATAAATCTGCTCGAGAACCACACAGCACAAAGTTAGCCAATTAGCCTGAGCCCGTCATGGAGATGAGATGTAACCTAATTAAATTCAACAGTCTACAAAAGGATGTTGAAAAAAAAAGAAAAGAAATGCAAATCACAAGGTTCCACCCCAAATTTACTAAACCAGAAACTGGCTGCGGTGACCCAGCAATCTGTGTTGTAACAAGTCCAGCAGGTGATTTTGATGCACATTAAAGAAACCCTGATCTAAAATTTCTATGAATTTCTATGAAATTAGCTTTAATCCTTAGTTATACCGACTTTTTTCTAATTCATTATTTTCCAGCCACGCAATGGAAGAAGATCAGCAGGTTTCAAGTAGAATGGTATGAGTTTCATATTTCAATTAAATTTGAGAATTTCAGTTGTTTTCAAATTTTCACAAATTAGACTATGCTATATATATTTCTATTATTTGATGGCATACATTGATATTCTATATACTACAATTTTAGGGGCAGTGAGGGGGTTCTAAGATGGAAAACACTAGTGCTTCAGGGGCGGACTTGCTTTGCAATTCCTCAGACTATCTCACAGTAGTAATTATTATCATCACTGATTTCATAGACATTGATCTTACCATTTATTGTGCAAATAATATATGCCAGCGATTGTGTTCTGATTGTGGCAGTGTCCAACAAAATGGACCAGAACTTATAGTCTGAGTGTATTTCTGTCTTTCAAATAACCCATACTCCAAAAGTTTATGATTTGCCAGATTTTAGAGAACTAAGAAAATGTGGAAAGATATGAGAGTATGACTTCTTGGTACTCCCAGAGTTTCCAACTCAGACTTGGCACACAATAGACACTTAATAGCTGTAGACTGGTCCCACATGTTTAATAAATATGTTAATCTTAATATCTTATTAGATTATGAGCTTTGAAATGAAACCTAAGTGCAGATTAATAAATTGAAAGCACAGACATAAAAGTATTTTACTAGCTTTATAAATCCTAAATCCAGATTCTATGCTGAACACACTTTGCAAATTTTCATTCATATCATTTATCTCAATCCTTAAATATATTTAGCACAAGACTGTTAAGGTTCTTAATATTTTCTCAGAAACAAAAACAAAACCCACCGTCAACTAAAGAAGATATCAATACCAAAATTGCACAATACTTAGAAAATAAAGAATAAAAACATTGCATATTAAAACTTATGGGACTGCCAAAGTCATATTCAGTGGGAAAATCAAGGCCTTAAACATATTCAAGAAGAAAAGACTTAAAGAAGTAAGTATTTAATTCAATAAGTTAAAAAAAAAGAATAAAAAAATGAACTTCAGGAAAGCAGAAAGGACATAAAATTAAGAGTACTTAATAAATTAGAAAATAGTAAAGTAGAATCAGTAAAGAAAACAAAATCTGATTGTTTGGGGGGAAAAAACATAAAATAAACTAGCTTAAAATTAGGCTAACCTAATAAAAAAAAAAGGGGGGGGAAGCATAAATATGTAAAAATACAAATGAAAAGGGAAATAAAAACAAATAATGAAGAAATGAAAATCATAAAAGAGGGCTTGACAAATCTATGTGCATATAAATTTGAAAACCTGCATAAAATGAAGAATTATCTAGTAAGTAGATGCTACGAAAATTGACCTCAAAAGAAAGAAAAAAATATATAAACAGACCAATAGCCATGGAAAAAAAATGAAAACATTGTCTAGAAAACTATCTCCTGAAAAAGCACTAAGCCCAATCTCCAAATATTTTTTATGAAGTCAGTATATTATTAATACCTTCCAAAATTTTTAAAAAAGGAAACTGTCAGTCAATCCTATTTATAACAACAATGCAAAAAGTTAAAATAAATATTAGTAAATAATATTCATCAACATATTTATAGAATCATATGAACACACCGAGGTTTGTCTCAGCAACCCAAGGGATGACTCAGTGTTAGGAAGCCTATTAAAATATTTTCACCATTAGAAGGAAAATTATGTGGTCTCAATAGAGACTCTTGGTAAAATTCCACATCAATTTCTATTGTTTATTGTTCTATAGGAGATCCTATAGAAAGAGATGAATCCTTTTTTTGATAGTACTAATATAAAAATCTCAAAGTAAATAGCAGGCTTGATAGTGAAACATTTCAGAGCATTCCCACTGATGTCAGGAACAAGACAAATTAACATAGTTTTGGGTTTTTTTTTCCTTTTTTTTTTTACTTAATTTTGTACATTTAATAATTGAAAACATAAACCTTTAAAAACTAAAAAGTAAACACAGATAAATAAATATATATATTTCTCAATTAAATGTAATGGATACATATAAAAAAAATTTTGAATCAAACAATATGTTACACAATATATTTGGTTCATAGCAACGCATTCATAATGGATAAACAAACTGTGGTCTTTTCACACAATGGAATATTATGCAGCTGTAAGAAGAAATGAAGTCATAAAGCATATGACAACATGGATGAACCTGGAGGACATTATGTTGAGTGAAACAAGCCAGACACAAAAGGACAAATACTGTATGAACATAGTTTTTAACGCACTAGCCAATTCAATTAGACAAGAAATAAATAAAAGATACAAATATTAGAAAAGTGAAAGAAAAAAATTAATGTATCAGTAAGGCATAATTAGCAACTTGAATTTTCAAACTATGCTTGGTATTGACTCCTGTTTCAGAAAAAACCTGATAAGTTATTTTCTCATCAGTAATATTAGAATTTTTTTTTTTTTTTGCTTTTCAAGGACTAATAACAGACTTAACAGAAAAGAAACTCTACCTTTTAATATTACAAATGTACACAGGCATTTACAAAATATAAATAAACATTGTTTAATACTAAACAGAAACAAATGTCTGTGACTCTAATAACGAACTGTTAGAGTGCTCATGATGTAAAATGGAATTTAATCCAAGATTTGATCCATTTAGTAAAAAATTGAAGTTGAGAAAAATACCTTGATTTGGATTGTTTCCAAGATTAAGGTCTACATAGACTAATTCACTCTGGATTTCATTTTATTTTGCCAGTAAATAGTTCAATAATCAGGTTTTATTTTCCTTGTCTCATCTGATTATCTAAGGTAGTACACTGTCCTGAGTGTTTATTTACTTAGAAAGTGATTAAACATGATGACTTAATTGCAAACACACATGAAATTTTACTGGCATCAATAAGCTTTAGGAAATCATTGCATATAATAAAATACTGTAAACTTCTGAAAAATTTAGGCATGCGGAGTAAGTATTCCATCAGAGACAGATTAAATGATACATAGCTAGGAATATACAGAATGCAAAACAGCTGGGAAGTATCTCAGATGTCAATTTCATCATACTATGACAAAATATTTATAGACATGCCTATAAACAAACATGCACATTTCCACATCCTTACACTTGACTCTAATTCAATTTTTTGTTTTTTTACAGGATGCCAACTAATTTTCCACAGAAGAAATGTCATGGTATACAGAATGTGCTGACATTTTTTCTTCTCAAAAACAATTCTTGCCAATTTTACCATGTTTGAGAATCCCTGTGTTGTAAACATTCTCAGTAAAAGTTGGTTAAGATTGTAAATGTTTAATTCCTTGAAAATAAAAAAGTATCGTAAAATGTTTTTTTCTTAGTGTTGTAATGAAATGTTTTGTAGTAAATCTGTAAATAGTGATGTTCCTCAGATCCTTGGAGCTTTTGACAGAACTGATAACCCTGATGCTCTTTTGTTATTTTTATTAAAGAGACTCAGTAGAGAGTTTTTTTGTTTTGTTTTATTTTTGAGGTACCAGGGGCCAGGGATTGAACCCGGGACCTCATATGTGGCAAGCGGGCACTCAACCACTGAGCCACATCAACTCACCTGAGTTGGATTTTTTGTTTGTTTGCTTGTTTATTTGTTTAGGAGTCACTGGGAACCAAACCCAGGACCTCCCATATGGGAAGCAGGCACTCAACTGCTTGAGCCACATCCGCTCCCCTATAGTTGAGGTTTTTTTAAAATTTATTTTTAAAGAGGCTTTAGATTACATAAATGTTATATAGAAAATACAGGGGATTCCCGTATGCCCTACTCCTCTCCCTCCCACACTTTTCCACATTAACAACATCCTTTATTAGTGTGGTACATTTGTTACAATTGATGGGACACGTATTGAAGCATTGCTACTAGCCGTGGACTATAGTTTACATTACAGTTTATACTCTGTCCACACAATTTTGTAGGTTATGACAAAATATACAATGGCCTGCATCCATCATTGCAATGCAGGACAATTCCAATATTCCAAAAATGCCCCCATATTGCACCTATTCTTCTCTCTCCCTCCCCTCAGAGCCTCTGGTGGCCACTACCTTTGTATCAATGATAAAATTTCTTCCATTGCTGAAATGATGAGTCTATAGTAGAATAATAATAAATCTACTTTAGTCCATTATTCATTCCTCAATCTTGAGGATTTTGGGATGGTGATGCCCACACTGCTTCTAAATAAGAGGGGGATTAGATCCCATGGGGCAGATGGATGGAACTATCTTGCTTGCAGTTTGCAGACACTCTCTGTTCCTTGGGATGGATGTTGTCCATCATCATCTCCTTGTTAATTGTCCTGGTTGAGTCCAATGAACTGGAGAGTAGGTGTTGCATAGAGTTGAGTTTTAATGAGCTATTTTAGTTTATTCTATTCAGATTTTTGTCCGTGACAAAATTACCCACTCCTATAAATGACCAGAATGCCCAGTAGCTAACAATCTTAGAATGTGAATAGTAATACTACACTAGTTTGAGGAATTAGGTCATAATCCATCCAACAATCCAAAAAGATTTACTATATACACTGTAAAATAGATTTCTGATAGCTACATATATATCAGGCGCTGGTTTTTCTACCAACAAGTAATATTCAGTTCATCTTAAAATAAGTTGTTTCACCTTGCAACATCCAAAGGGCAAATAGGTCTTGTCTATTACCAGAAAGAAAATAATCTTACTAACAGAGGATCATGAACATATTTGGAGAACTTTTTACATCAAGTCAGTGTTTAGTGGACACAGAATTAACCTCAGATGGATTTTAAGTTTATCACACCCCAGGTTCTCCTTGTTTTTCCCTTGACCTCCCTCTTCAACCTCCACTTTCTCAATCTGCCAGATTGCTGGCTCATTAAAGAGGGGTGGCTTTTTAATTTTTTTTTCATTTTGGATTGTCAAAATGAAAAAAGGGAGTTGAATATGAATTTAAGCAGCAGTTCCCAGAACCTCTCAGAAGCTCAGAGAGACTTGGTCCACTAGAATTTTTAAGTGCTCCCAGGATCTGAAAAAAAAAAAAGAGCTACCAAAACATGGTTACAAAAATTGTAATGTTTTTAAATGTTTACATTGAACAAATTAAAATCTTGTGCACATAATGCCAGATATGGGCTACATGGAATCTAAGATTTATATTAATCATTAACTGTTCACTACAGGAGTAGTGTCATTAAAAACATTTTCCTTCTTTAACAATCCTGTGACCATCTCTCTGAAAGTGTGTATAACCTTAATTCGTGATAGCACCAAATGTTTTCCCCAAGTTCCTGGCAGCTCCCAGTAAACATCCTTAACCTAAATACAAGGAACTCAACTGTCTAGGTTTCCTACCTAAGGCAAGAGTTCCTGTCTCTTAAGGCAGAGGGTTTTTTAAGGTGGGGGTGGGGATACTATTTGAGAACTTGATGAAAACTCTGGTCCTTAACTCCAGAAAAAAAATACACACATGCAACAAAATTATGTGCACCACTGGGAGCCAGGGATTTGGTATGCCCTAAAATCTATCCAAGTATCTGTGTGGACTCCAGGTTAAGGATCCCTCTGAAGAGTTCTCTCAGAATTTTATTTTTCCATGAAGACAGGCTCTGGCGTTGAAGGGTACCAGAGGCTCGAAAACTGGTTGACGTTGTGTTGAAGGAGGGAAAATTGGGAGGAATCCAGCACCAACACCACACCACAAACAGGAAAGGTACCGCTAGAGAGAGATGCTCTCGGACCTGGAGCCTCAATACCCACAACCACCCCTATGCTATGCCTCTGAGTTGCCCGGCAACAGAGCTGCACTGGGCGCACGCGCCTAAGGGCCCTTGTTCTTCCCTCCCCCCTCCCTGCCGGCGTTAGAAACCGCTAGGTCTTCGGCGGGGCGCTTTTCCCGCCTAAAATTGGCTTCAGGTCTGGCAGTCTGAGTCTGGAGAGCCTCGCCAGAAGTCAGACCACGCGGGCGCGAGACGGGAGGCGGGGAACACCATGCAGGTGAGGGTCGCGGCCCTCTGGGCAAGCTCTGGGACATCTGGCTGGGTCTCCAGCTGGCCTGAGAGGCAGAAGTGGCAAGGGCGAACCACAGAGACCCGGTTCTAACATATGTTCTTGGTGAGGGCTAAACATTGTGTGCATATGTGTCTAGATTTGAGGGAAATGCAAATTAACTCTAGGAAATCACCATGCCTTCTACTTTTTTCAACATTCAAGATTTCGGTGTGTCTCTAGAGGTAGAGTTCATAGTTTTGGGGATTGCTTTCACAAAAAAGCAAGAAAAAAAAAAGAAAAATTTTTACTTTCCAGCTTACAGAAGACAGCATCATCCCTCCTGTTCCCCCAAATGATAAGCACTGTGATTTTTCTTATTTTACATATTTATATATACTGCATAATTTATTACAATATTTTGAACACAGTTTCTATATAATTTGGTTGGATAATCGTTTTGTGTTAATAATTGATTGCTAGCAAGTACATTTTTATGCAATGTGCGGAAACATTGAAGATTTGTCCTGGTGTGTATCTGCTCTTCAGGAAATGGGCTGAAATGAAATTGAGAGTGAAATCAACAGCACATTAACCTTACTTATTCGTTTGTTTATTCATTGGCTTATTCAACTGCAATTTATTCAGTACTAGTGTTTTAGATATGGTTCTGTTTTAAAAGAGCTTACTATGAGGCAGTAAGAGAGAGACAGATAAAACTATTTATGGTATAATTAAATGGCATAATAATTTGAACAAAGAGATTGCTGTGCCTGTTTCTATCAGATAAAATTTCTTAGATAATTTCTAAAAGTTAAGGTAAAAACAAAATTTGGAGCATTTATGGTTACATTAAATCCCATTGAACTAACTCCTAGATCAGTTAGGGAAGAACAGCTAAAGAGGTGTGAATAAAAAATATGGCTTCATGAATATAAAAAAAAATGTTTCAAGAAGAAAAGGATGAGTACAAATATGAGAGTGTTCTCTCATGAGCTATAACAAATGTACAGTATTAATACATGGTGTTAATACTAAGGGGGATGGAAAAAATATACCAAATGTACGCTATGGACCATAGCTAGTGGTAATAACTATGGTATTCTTTCATAATCTGTAACAAATGTTCCACAACAATTTAAGGTGTTGGTGGAGGGGTGTTGTATGGTGTGGCAGTTTCAGAGTATTTTATGAATCCCAAATAGAGAAGATTATGTTTGTAAACTAATCTGTTCCTCTGGGTGTGATACCTTTTGATTGCATTGAATTCAGCTGAGGGGACTTGATTAGATTACTTGACAAGATCATGTTAGAGTTTTTGATTGGACTACCTAGTAAGGTAACTCAGGTTGCGTCTCCGCCCCCTTGCTGGGCCTGATATAAACAGAAACACAGAGAAAGACTAACTGAGACAGACACAGGAAGAGAGAGCTTTGTCATTTTTGATCCTACCATGTGATGGAAAGGAGAAAGTGCAAACAGCTGAGCTATTTGCCACATAACTTACAGCTGAAATTGGGAAGAGAGCAGAACAGCCGAGACTAATATAGTTGATGTGTTATAAACATAAAATGGGCTGGACCAATAGAGGACATAAATGACTAGGAGCTTTGAGGAACTCTCACAGTCCACAATATTGTTCCTTTGGAGGTTTTCTGATCTTATAGAGAATGCTTCCCTCCAAACAAACGAGAGGTTGAGCCCAGAATGACTGGGGGGTAAGGAGACTGTCGTTTGGGTGGTAATATTAAGGACCCAGGACTGGGGTCACTAGGATGAGATCAACAGAAGTAGGATCAAGGGTTGAATTAGCAAAGAATTGAAGAGGTAGAGAGCTCTTTTGTACCAACAGGCAGCAAAGAAGGGTTCCCTGAGGCCAGAGGACTAAAGCAACACCATGACCTTTGGAATAGCATTAAGTAATGGACATTGAGGCTGAAACTTCCTCTAGGAGCAAAAATTCTCTACTGATGCTTAAGAGGCTTAGAGACTGAGAAACAGTACCCATCTAGCTGATAACAGAAGCAAACATTTTCTTTAAAAAATTTTTATTGAGGTATATCATTCATACATGAGCAGTGGCAAATTCTTTTTGAAGGAAAGCCTCATTAAGTTGGGTCTGGAAAGCAAATATGACCTCAGAAAGACTACCAAACTCACAAGAGGACTAGCCACTCAGTGAATGTTAGAGGCAAGAAACAATAGATTTAGACAACCAAGGATTGCATGTGTTGGAATTTTCAGACACAGAATATAAAATATCTGTTATGAAGTGTTTAAAGGAATAGAGAATGAAATTATAAAGATGAGATTATATGGGAAACCATAAAGAATGAACAGATAGATAAATAGGAATTTCTAGAAATGGAAACTATAATCAATTGAAATAAAAAACTGAATTTGTAAATATTAGTTATTTATTGCTAAATATCCCCAAATTTAGCATCTTAAAACAACAAATATTATCTCACAGTTGTGTGGGGGTCAGGAATTTGGGAGCAGCTTAGATTGGTGATTCTGGCTAAGGTTCTCATGTGAGATTACAATCAGTATGTCAACAAGGACTGCAGCGTATGCTTTAAATATGGCTCACTTACATGGCTGTTGGCAGGAGGCCTCAGTTCCCCATCACATGGACTTTTTCAGTTAGAGCTGCTTGAGTGTCCTCATGGCATGACATGGCAACTGGCTTACCCTATAACAAGTGCTGAGAGAAAGTGAGGGGTGGGGAAGGAGGAAGATGTAACGCCTTTTATGACATTCTCAGAAGTCATACACCATCACTTTCATCATATTTTCAGTTTATTAGAAGTGATACATTAGGCCTAGCCTACACTCAAGAGGAATGGAATTAAGCTTCACATCTCAAAAGAATATCAAATAATTTGTGAACGTATTTTAAAACCATCACAATAGGTTAAAGAGCAGATTAGATATAGTCGAGTGCCTGGGGCATTCCGCAATCACAGGGCACAGGGTGGCCGAAAGTCACCATTTTAATGGATGGAGATGCCAGAGGTCAAAATTATAGGCTGGTAGAGTGGTGGGAAGGATGGGGGGAAGTCTCTGCAACTGAGCCAAAGAATTCCTGTTGTTAAGCCAACCCATTTTATGGTATTTGTTTTAGCAGCTAGGATCTAAAATGGTCACTGTGCCCAGATTTGTGCAGCTTTTATCAATTTCTCAGCCTCTTGGTCTATTCCAAAATTGGCATTTGATCTGAGGGAAGTGAGTACAAATACAGAAATTGTCTTTCTGGTCTCCTTTTCCTTCAGGAATTTGTCTGCATTATTCTCTCCACTGCCTTCTAGGTTCTCCAATGCCTCCAGATTGATTTCCCACCTATTTTTCCAGTTTTTCTGGTTCTCAGCAGGAAGTTTGATCTGAATTTCCTAGTAGTATGGCATTACCAAAAGAATAATTCCTGATGACGGTAACTCCTTTTCTTTCTTTTTTTTTTTTTT
>JAQZBX010067455.1:0-15932 GCA_029593785.1 Cabassous unicinctus
CTTTTATTATATGTGTGTGTGTGTGTGTGTGTGTGTGTGTGTGTGTGTGTGTATTCCATAAGTTTTACAAACATTGTTTTGACTGAATACATCATGACTGCTGTGTTGAAAAGTTGACACTCCAAATGTGACTGGAAAATTTACACCATATTTTCCCTGTGATACCTCAAAATATCCATTCATCAGCTGGTGTAAAGTATTAGAAAGAAATTTGTTTAAAAAAATTATTATTTAGTTTATTGGCTTTTATTATATTAAAAGACACATGACAGAAGTTTTCTGCTTATGTGAATTTGCAAAATCTTGCTTCCTCTATATACAACCAGATAAAATACATTCCTGAGAATCTTTCATTAGTAAATGATACTGAAGTCAATTTCCATGTAGATTTAGAACCACAATTACAAGAAAAACTGTTTATACTGCAGAGTTTGTAGAGAATTTTTGGTATGGATCAAAGAATTAGGAAGTAATACATTATAAATTTGGTGAAATATGAATGTACAATTCTTCAATTCATAAAAAAATCTAATTATACTGAGAAAAGCTTACTTGGAGATTGAAAGGACAGCTTTAATTTATTTCAGAATATGTGACTTTGAGGTTTAATATTTCCTATGTCATTGTTACCTCAATAGTCTGCTTATATCTTGTAAAATCACCATGAGGTAGGTTGTATTCCTAACATTGAAATCAATTGTCTGCAGTCTTTAAGTGTACTTTCAAATAATATTCAGAGTTACAGAAAAAATAGTTTATGGAAGAGAAAAGAGAATCATCACATACAAGGGAAGCTCAATAACATTAAGTGTTGATTTCTCATTTGAAACCATGGAGGCAAGAAGGTAGTGGTATGACACAGTTAAGGCATTGAAAGAAAAAAATTTTTCAAGCCAAGAGCAGGCATTCAAAACTGATGGAGATTTCAAAGTATTCCCACATAAAAAGAAATTAAGAGAGTATGCCAATAAGAAACCAGCCCTTCAAGAAATTTTACTGGGAAATCTGCAAATTGAAAGTTAAAACAGGTGTGAGACAGTAAGAGGAGAGTGAAAGAAAAGAGCTAAAAACAGAAAAAGAGAAATAAAAGCAATATATGGCATAAATAAACCCAAAGAAAATATGACTCATAGAAGAAATTCCCAGAGAGTAATAACAATGAATGTTAATAGATTAAACTCACCAGTCAAGAGACACAGCATGGCAGACTGGAGAAAGAAATATGACTCATCTAAATGTTGTCTACAAAAAACCCACCTTAGACCCAGTGATTCAAGGACCCGAAAAATTAATAGCAGAAAACAATTTTACAAGCTAACAATAACCAAAAAAGGCAGGAATAGCCATACTAATATTGGACAAAATAGATTTTAAATACAAAACTATTATAAGAGACAAAGAAGGACACTATGTATTAGGAAAAGTGGTAATCTTTCAAGAAGAAAAACAGCTATAAACACTTATGCACCTAGTCAGGTGCATAAGGTAAATACATGAGGTAAACACTGTAAAGTCTAAGTGGAGAAATAGATGCGTGTAAAATTATAGTGGGGGACTTTAATATACCATTATCACCATTAGACAGAACATCTCAGCAGAGAATCAATAAAGAAACAAATACTCTGAATTATACATTAGAGGATCTGGACCTAATAGATACATACAGAATGCGGCACCCAAATACAGTGGGATATACATTCTTCTCAAGAGCACATGGATCATACTCCAAGATAGACCACATGATAGGCCACAGAACAGCTCTCAATGAATTCAGAAAGATTGAGATTATAAAAACTAATTTATCTGACCACAATGGAATGAAATTGGAAATCAGTAAGGGCCAGAGAGCTAGATAGGCACAAAGCTAAGGAGGGTAACCAACACACTGTTAGACAAATAGTGGGTCAAGTAGGAAATCTCAAAAGAAATCAGTAACTACCTTGAAATGAATGAAAACAACAACACATCAAACCTATGAGGTGCAGTAAAAGCTTTACTAAGAGGGAAATTCATAGCCATAAATGCATATATCAAAAAAGAAGAAAGAGCTACAATCAAAGACCTATCTGCACACCCGGAGGAATTGGAAAGTAACAACAAACTAACCCCAAAGGAAGTGGAAAGAAGGAAATAACAAAGATTAGAGCAGAACTAAATGAAATAGAAAATAAGAAAGCACTAGAAAAAATAAACAAAACCAAAAGATGGTTCTTTGAGAAGATATCAATAAAATTGACAAACCCATAGCCAACTAACTAAGAAGAAAATAGAGCATAAGCAAATATACAAAATAAGAAATGAGAAAGGGAATATCACTACCGTCCCCACAGAAATAAAGTGTATCATAAGAGGATACATTGAAAAATTGCATGCCAACAAGAATGATAGTTTAGTGGAAATGGATAAATTCCTAAAAACTCACAAGAAGCCTATATTGATGAAAGAAGAAATTGATGAAATCAACAGTTCAATTACAAGTAAAGAGATAGTCTCAGTCATCAAAAACCTCCGAACTAAGAAGAGCCCAGGACCAGATGCCTTCACAGGTGAATTCTACTAAACATTCTGGAAATAACTAACAGAAATCCTAATTAAGCTCTTCCAAAAAATAGAAGTAGAAGGAACATTGCCTAACTCACTCTACGATGACAACATTACCCTAATACCAAAGCCAAACAAATATGCTGCAAGAAAGGAAAATTACAAAACAATCGCTCTACTGAACTTAGATGCTAAAATCCTCAATAAAATACTAGCTAATCACATTCAACAACATATCAAATGAATTACATGCCATGGACAAGTGGATTTAATCCTGGATATGCAAGGATGGTTCAACAAAAGAAAATCAATCAATGTAATTCAACACATAAACTGATTGAAAGAAAAAAATCACATGATCCTCTCTATAGACGTAGAAAAAGCATTCAACTAAATACAGCATCCTTTCCTGATAAAAACTCTGCAAAGGATAGGAATAGAAGGAAAGTTTCTGAACATTATAAAGAGTATATATGAAAAACCCACAGCTAACATCATATACAATGGTGAAACCCTAAAAGCGTTCTTTCTAAGATTAGGAACAAGACAAGGATTCTCACTATCACCACTTCTATTTAAATTGTCTTAGAAGTACTTGTTCAAGCATTGAGGCAAGAAAAAGATATAAAAGGTTTCCAAATTTTAAAGGAAGAAGTAAAAATTTCACTATTTGCAGACTGCATGATCCTATACATAGAAAGCCCTGAGAAATCTACAGCAAATCTTCTAGAACTTATAAATGAGTTCAGTAAAGTCACAGGCTATAAGATCAATGCCGAAAACTCAGTAGCATTACTGTACACCAATAACAAGCAATCTGAGGAGGAAACCAAGAAAAAAAATACAATTTACAATCGTTACCTAAAAGAATCAAGTACCTAGGACAAATTTAACTAAATATGTAAAGGAATTATATACAGAAAAGTACACAACACTGCTAAAGGAAATCAAAGAAGACTTAAATATATGGAAGAATATTCCCTGTTCAAGGATAGGAAAATTAAACATCATTAAGATGTTTATGCTACCCAAACTATTCTACATATTTAATGCAATCCCCAAAAAATTAATAGAGCATTTGTTACCGAATTGGAAAAGCTAACTACAAAATTTATTTGGAAGGGTAAGAGGCCCTGAATCACATGAGAAATATTGAAAAAGAAAAATGAAATTGTAAGATCACACTGCCTGACTTTAAAACATGCTATAAAGCTATAGGTCAAAACTGTATAGTATTGGCACAAGGGTAGACATACCAACCAATGGAACTGAATCGAGAGTTCTGATATAGATCCTCACAAATGCACTCACCTAGTATTCTACAAGGCCATCAAGCCCACTCATTTGGGGGGAGAGAATGGCCTCTGCAACAAATGGCACTTGGAGAACTGGATACCCATATCCAAAAGAATAAGAGAGGAACACCATCACACACCTTATACAAAAATCAACTCAAGATGGATCAAAGATCTAAATTTAAGAACCAAGACCATAAAGACCTTGGAAGATAATGTAGGGAAGCATCTGCAGGAACATGTAATATGAAATGGTTTCATGAACGTCACACCCAAAGCACAAGCAGCAAAAGAAAAAGTAAGTCAATGGTATCTACTCAAAATTAAAAACGTTTACACCTTCAAAAGACCTTTTCAAGAAAGTAAAAAGCAGCCTACCAAATGGGAGAAAATATTTGGTAACCATGTATCTGGTAGAAGCCTAATATCCTTCATATATAAAGAAATCCTTCCCCTTGAATATAAAAGAGACGAACAGCCCATTTTAAAAATGGGCAAGTGACCTGAAAAGACACTTCTCCAAGGAAGAAATACAAATGGCTAAAGAGCACATGAAAAGATGCTCAACATCACTACCCATTAGTGAAATGCAAATCAAAACTACAATGAGATACCATCTTACACCCATTAGAATGGCAGCTATTGAAAAAAACTGCAGACTATAAGTGTTTGAGAGGATGTGGAGGAATGGGAACCCTCATCCACTGCTGTTGGAAATGTAGAATGGCCCAGCCATTGTGGAGGACAGTTTGGTAGTTCCTCAAAAAATTAGCTATAGAACTGCCATATGATCCAGCAATTCCACTGCTGGGTATATAACCAGAAGAACTGAAAGCAAAGACACCAACAGATATATGCACACGAATGTTCATAGCGGCATTATACACTATTGCCAAAAGTTAGAATCAATACAGGTGCCCATCAACAGAAAATATGGTACATACATACAATGGAATATTACTCAGCTGTAAGAAAGAATACAGTGCTAACACATGGGATAACTCTGATGAATCTTGAGGACATTATGTTTAGTGAAGCAAGCCAGGCTTTGAAGAATGAAGAGTACATGACCTCACTGATATGAATTAAGGAAATAGAGCAGTCTCAGACAGCTATTGTCTGTGAGATAGGTTTACAAGAAATAGAAAGAGAGGAGATGGCTGTGAGCCATCACCCATAAGGACGTAATATATGGTAAGGTGAAAGAGTGTAGTTGCGTATTGAAGGGATAGGACTGGATGGTAGTGATATTATTGGGTTGGGTGGTGCAGGGTTGACAGGTGGGTAGATTGGGACAGGTCGGTTAGAAGATCCAAGGCACTGGGGGGAAAGCTGGGAGAGTTACCAGTTGAAGACTGGTGATTTACAGGTATGTGGTTGACAGTACAAAGTTGGGAATGCTCTTATGGCAATATGACAAGGAAGGGTTACTGGTTTAGGGTGTCTGATGGGGGAGCATTCGGGGCAGAACATACCTCAAGCAGGCTTCTAGGAAGTGTGTGAGTGATCATTCTGTCATAATGTTTTGTATCAGTGGGTGGAGAGCCACATAATGAGCAGGAAGGAGTTGGAATCCCATCCGCGGGAGAACTGATTTGTTCAGAAATAGACAGGTGGGAGTCTCTCAAGAGCAAGGTAGTTCCTAATAAAGGAGGAAAAACCATTGTGTCAAAACCCTCAGTCTTGATGGATGTAACTATGAATTTGTTATCCAAAGAGTCAAGCCATGGGGTCTCAGTAGGCCCCGGGAGAATGGGGAGGGAGGAATAGAATAGATCGAACAGGGGTATTTAGTGTTCAGTGGAGTAGTTCTGCATGATCCTACAGTCATGGACACAGGACATGGTAAATAGCCTCAAGATTATAAAAGTGTACAGTCTAAAATGTAAACCATAGTGTAAACCATTGACCATGATTAATAGCTATGTTTTACTATTTGTATATCAGTTATAACAAAGATACCATCCACATCTAAAAAGGTATTAATATGGGAGTGAGCAATGAGGGAGGATGTTGGGTATATGAGAGTCTCCTGTATTCTGTGTGTGACTTTGCTGTGACCTCAAATTTCTTTGAAAACAAAATGAAATATTGTGAGACACTGGGGAATGAATGGGGGAAGGTGCCACAGTACAGACAGGATACCAGATGTTGCAGTGATGAAATGCAAAATGTCAAAAATTTAAAAATATATATATTTTTCATTTTTTTAATATAGCAATCTTTTAATTTTATTTTATTTTATTGTTTTTTTACATTTTTATGTATTTTAGCTCTTATATTTAAACTTATCATTATAATTTCATTTTTTTATTAATTGTATTCAGCTATTATAATGGATCCATCTTTGAAGAGGCTTTGGATCACAGAAGGGTTTCAACTCTGGCAGGGGAGGATTGTTGGTGTGGGGTATCAGGGATGGGGGATGCATGGGAGGAAGTTCACCTGAGTATATGTTTAAGGTATATAAAAATGTTCAAATATTCATGGGGCATTGTCACACAATAAATGAGAGAATACTGAATTCTCATGCCACATTCTCTAAGGGAGCAACAACAGTCCCTCAAGTGAAGGGGCAGTGACCGGCGAATGAGGATGATCCACTGATGGGCCCTTGACATTGATGACTAGGCTTATGAGTCTTTGCTCTTGAAATTGAAACTTAGCCTATTGTTATGGTGAGCCAAGGGTTGCCCCCTGAGAGCCTCCTTGTTGCTCAAATGTGGCCTTTCTCTAAGCCAAACTCAGCATATGAATGCATTACCTACCCCACAGCATGGGACATGACACCTGGTGATGAGCCTCCCTGGCACTGAGGGATTACTCCAAGCACCAAATAGCAACGCAACTGGAAAAAGACCTCAAATAAAAGGGAGAAAAGGTAAAGACAAATGAGTTTATATGGCTAAGAGACTTCAAAGTGAGTCAGGAGGTCATCTCAAAGGTAATGCTTACGCACATCTCAGCAGTATCTCATAGACTTCCAAAGTGGACACCACCCCAAATAGTGGGACTCTTAAGGGCTCTGGAGTCATCCAGGTCCTATGGTCATGGCAGATAGCTCCAGAGTTTGGTGCCTTGCCAGTGGGCCCTACTTTGGAGTTTGTGCTCCTAACAGTGTCAGAGTTGGGCTCATTTATATGTTCCGTGCACTTGGTTAATTTGTCCCTTCTATTTGAACCTATGCTTGGTGCTGTGGTTTGTAGGTGTATGTCCAGAGACTTGAGTCTTCGGGCTCTTCAAGTGCCAGTGGGGCCCAGAACCTCAGCAGAGTTGCAACACCTACTCTACAGCTCGTTGGACTCACCCAGGACAAGTCGCGTGGAGATGATGATGGGCAACGGCCATCCCAAGGAACAGAGAGAGTCTGCAGCTGCAGGCAGGATAGTCCCATCCATCTACACCAAGGGATATAAGGCCCTTCTCAATTGGAGGTGGAGTGGACATGACAATCCCAAAATCCTCAGGATTGAGGGAAGATCTATGGACTACAGTGGACTTAATGGTATTCTAATATAGACATATTGTGCTTCTAGCAATGGAAGAAATTATAACACTGATGTGGAGCCAGTGGCCACTGGAGGCTCTAGGCACAGGGAGAGGGAAAAACAGTTGTTATATGGGGGCATTTTTGGGACTTGGGAATCGTCCTGAGTGACATTGCATTGACAGATATAGGCCATTTTATATCATCACCTAACAGGCATAACTCTGTGGGAGAGAGTGTAGACTACAATATGAACTATGGACCATGCTTAATGGCAAAACACCAGGATGTGTTTATCAGTTGCAATGAAAGTGCCACAATAATGAAGGATGTTTATGTGGGGGGATGTGGAAAAGTTGGGGAGTGGGACATCTGGGAATCCCTATATATATATTTTTTAAGTGTTTAGGGTATTTATTAAAACATCACTCTTATTTAGTTTCCAAAAGTCTGGGGCTGTATAAAAGTCAAACTCTTGTACTTGGTGTGATGTTATCAGAGCCAGGATTTCTCTGGCTTCTGGTGCCAGAGGCACAGGACACTATGTACCACTCCACATCACTCCACCAGTGTTTCTACCTCACTTTTGGCAGAAGTCATCTATCTCATTTTTCTCTTCAAGAGAAGAAGAGACCTATATTTTCTGTTTAACATTTATGTAATCTAAGTATTTTTTTAAAAATAAAAAAAAAATTTTTTAAGTTAAAATAATACACATTATTTCAATGCAAATTATATATATCTATATGTAAAAGTTTAAATAAAATAGTCAAATACTTGGAAGAAGAATAAAACAAACTTTCTTAAATATAAATAGCAGAAAATGTAAAATTGCAATTCCAATTTATATACAGGAATTTTAATGGAATTATTATCAAACTATCTAACTAAATTTTATGGAATGTAACAAAGTTTGGATTCATTATATATTTTTAGCTTTACAAATTTTCTCAATTAATTTTTTTAATGTGTAAACAGTTTAACCCATGAATTTATTTCTTTATATACACTATAAGAAACTTATAGGAATTAGGAAAAAGGTAAATTTTTAAAAATCATACTGAAATTTTCAAAGAATTACTAATTACTGAAGCTTGTTGACATATCACAGAATAACAGGGTTTTCAAATGATTAGCAAGTAAACAGAAAAGAGATTTTACTGTATGCACCTCTGCAGCCTCATGAGTTTATGAAATTTCAGATCTTAAAGCATTGCTAAAAGAGATACTTGATCTTGCTTATATTTTGAGAAAACATTCATCTCACAAATTAAATAACAAAGGATTTATCAAATATTGTAAGGATCAGTGGAAAATGAAAGTTAGAAAAGAGAAATAGAAAAAAACAATCATTTTGTATAAATATGCAATATATACATACACATACAAAATTTTGTTCAGAAAACCATAAATAAAACTATCCAGAAATAGTTAAGATATTTCTGTTTTTATGAATATTTTAAAATGTTTTCCAAGTTATCTTCAATATTCACACATACGTTTTTCTATAATTTAATTCTGTCCCTAAATTTTACTTTGCTCTAAGACAAAATAATGAAATATGGTTTTCTATTGCTTATGAATATGATAAAGTGAAGTATTTATAAAACACCAGCAGATATTATCATAAAAAAGACATTGAGTATTCAAAAGTTTGCATGAATATAAGCATTTTTTTAGAACTGGATTACATTTGTATATTCAACATCAGTTTTAATCTTTATAAAACTTCTATTGATTTAAAATTTTCCATAGAGGTATTAAGACACTAATTTATTTAGAAAAACATATTTAAACCACAGGTTTAAAACATATTTCATGGCTTCCAATTACTATGTAGATTTTTAAAAAGATATTCATGGATATATTCCAGGGCATGTTTGATCAAGTGCAAGATGGGCCAACAGAAATGCAAACGAATTAAAGGATGGTACTGTGTTTAGAAAGAGGCCAAGTAAATACAAAAGTAGGAAAGAATGGAAAAATGATGTCAAATATTCAGTTTCACTATCATTTCAAATACCTGGTGTCCTCTCTCTTCTGTATGACTCTAAAGAAAATATTTTTCACTTCTTCCTTCCTAAGACTATAAATGAGTGGATTCATCATGGGGATCACCATAGTACAAAACATGAGGACTGAGTTGGGAGGTGCAAGCAGAAACTATTTTTGACATTCCTGAAGTGGAATTAATTTGCAGAATAGTAGACAGATTAGATATGTAGGAAACACTGTTTGTGATGAGGCATCACTACATTTAAGGCAATGGAAATATTATGTTGATTTCAGTGTCATGAGTGTCAGTGTAGGATAGGGCTAAAATTCGTGATGTGTCATAGAAAAAATAATAGATTACACTGGAGTTGCTTTTCTGCTTTTCTGCAACTCCAATTTTTATGCAAAGAATATTGACCAAGGAGTCAGTAAAGCCAATCAAGGAGGACCCAGGGATGAAGGCATGGCAGAGTGTCTTGGACAAAACAACTTGGTAGTATAGAGGATTGAAGATAGCTACATATTAGTAATGGGCTATTGAAGACAAAAGGGAATACTCAGTGGCACCCATGAAGACAAAAATATACATCTGGGTGAGGAAGCCCGTGAATGAAATATACTTAGTGGAAGTCCGTAAATTCTTTATGGTTTTAGATGTGATGAATATTTAGTAACTTAGGTCAGAGAAAGACAGGTGACTGAGGAAAATTACATAAAGGTATGAAGCTTGATATCCAGGCAAATTACCAGTATCATCCCTCCATTCTGAACAGGGTAATCAGGTATATGAAGAGAAATAACATAAAGAGGACCTGCCAGATCCCTCCAGAGACTGTCAAACCCATAAGGATGAAGTAAGGCACATTTGTGTTATTCCTACCTCCCATAGCATTCAACTGTTGCAATCTGTTGAGAAATCAAATGTGACATTTAGCCTGAATGACTTTCAAATTGCTTTGGTTTATTTGAATGATCTTGTATTCTGACCTAAAAAAAAATCATTTATTCATTCTAGAAATTTATAATAAAAAGCAGATTGCAAGATATAACTGAAAATAAAACTTTGTTTGACTGCCAAATAAATATTAGATATAAATCACCATTTGTATATTATATAATAGAAAAATCATACATATTGCATAATTAGAATTTACTTGACACTGTTATTACTATTTGTTTAGGGTAATCAAGGGAGTAAAGAATTTATTAAAAAGCAAGCAAAGAAAATCAGTATGCAACTCCAGTCATGGCTGTGAGTATGCTGCAGGGTGAGAAAGCACGGTGGAGCCCCAAGTTACGCCTTTTAAAGACCTTTCTCCTCCCCATTCCTAAAATAGGGGAGGGGCCCCTGTTGTTTGCTGTTGTGATTGGTTGTCCCATCTTTTAGTCCTCAGGGGGCCAATGGAAGGCCTGTTGTTTGGAGGTATCTGCGACTTCCACATGACCCTTGAAACTATTGTTAATACTTCTCTTTATTAAAACACTTATCCAGATGAAACATTATAGGAATTATACTTATTACAAATTTACACATTTTTGATGAAAAAAAGACACAGAAAATTAAGTAACTTATAACGGATTCTCACCAATATGTGTTGACCCTGTGATTCTACCACTTTTGGCTGAATCCAGTTATCATGCTCATAGCACTGATCCTACATAAAAATAATTTCAGAAAAACAGAAAATAACTGTTAGATATATAGGAAATTATACTTTCTAGTGGATCATTTACTGTGCTTTTATATACATTTATTATGTAATAAAGGTACCAGAGAAGAAATCAGTACCTTAAAACCAAAGGTGTGTATTAAGATCACATATTACTATTAATATTTAGAAGATAAGTTTATAAGTGTTTATATAATCAAATTTATTCTAAAATTATATTTTAATTACATGTAAATTGTTGATCATGAATTTTATATTTGCATTTCTACAACCAGGCATGATTAGCTAAGGACCAAATGTTATGTGTATATATGACTGTTCTTCCGAAAATATCCCCAGATTTTGAGAGAAACTAAAACACTCTAACTTTGAGAACAATTCTTTTTCAACCACCATTATTTCTCTACAAATTTGTCAAGCTCAAAATTTCATCACAAATAAAATATATAAACCATTTAAGAAGCCTGAATTTTCTGTGATATAATATTTGTTTCTTTGATGTAACTTATGTTTTGTGTGTGTGTGTGTGTGTGTGTGTGCCTTTTATTTTCTTTGGAGGTAAAATAAATCAAATTAATATTTTTGTTCAGTCCTTTTCAAATGGAAATTTCAACTTGCATGTATACCAGGGAGCTACTGTGATCACATAGTGAGCAGGAGAATCCCTTTCTGTTCACCCTGATAAGGTCACAGCACCTCTTACAGTGAGGGTTGCTGATAATATACTATCCCATCATTCCTGGGACTAATTTCCAAGGAAGATTGTTTGGCATGTTCCAAGAACTAATGTATCCATGTTAAGCTTGTGCCAGAGAGTTCCTTATCTCTTAGAAGCCACATAATGTTGTACACCCTTTTTTGGTATTCCTTTGTGATGCTTTAATTGATGAGTGTTTGAAAGAGATGGTATTTCTACAGAAATAGTTAATCTGTAACTTACAGACCAGAAAATAAACCACCAGGGATGGAATAGGACATACTTGACAATGGATCATTGAACATTCGAAGCCACAAATTGGTGTTCTGAGGACTCTAGAATCATCCAGACACTTTAGGCAAGGCACACAATTCCTTGAAATCAGCACTTATCAGTAGGCCTTACCTTAGAATATATGACAACCTATTGTCATATAGCTATTGTCTGGAAGATAGGTTTACAAGAAATTGAAATGGAGAAAAATGTTGTGAGTCACCACCCATATTGGTGATATCTATAATAAGGGGGAAGTGCATACTTGGGTAGTGAAGGGATATGACAGGAGTGTAGTGACACTATAGGGTTGGGCAGTGCAGGTTTCACAGGGAGGTAGAGTGAGGATGGTGGGTTGGATGATCCATGAAACTGAGGAGAGATTTTGGGGAGGGACCAGTTGAACACTGGGAATTGATGGGTATGTGGTTGAAAGTACAAAGTTGAGAACACACTTATAGCAATATGACAAGGATGAGTTATTGGTTTAGGATATTGGATAGGGGCTGTTTAGGACAGGGTGCACCTGGAACAGGATTAGAGGGAGTGTGCAAGTGATCATTTTGTCACAATGTGTTGTATCAGTGTGTGGAGACACATGTAATGAACAGTCAGGATTTGGACTCCCATCCTAGGGAGGACTGATATGTTCTCAAACACAGGGTCGGGAGTCTCTTGAGAGTATGGGAGATTCCTAATAAGGGAGGACAAACCATGTGTCAAGACCTCAGTGTTGTTGCAAGTAACTATTGAATCTTGACATCCAAGGAGGGAAGCCGGGTGGTCTCCATGAGCTCTGAGGTGAGGGGGATGGAGGAATAGAATAGATGGAACAGGGGTATTTACTAGGCAGTGGAAATGTTCCATGGGATCTTGCAATGATTGACACAGGCCATTTAAATATCATCAAAATTTATAAAAGTGTACAGTCTAAAATGTAAACCATAAAGTAAACCATTTACCATGGCTAGTAGGAATGTTTTGCTATTTGTATATCAGTTGGAACAAATGTACCATCCACATATAAAAAGGTATTTATACAGGAAGGGGAAAAATAGGGAAGATGTTGGGTATATGGGAGTGCCCTGTATTCTGTCGGTGACTTTACTGTGACCAAAAACTTCTTTGAAAACAAAATGAAAAAAATGTAAGACCCTGGGGAATAAATGGGAGATAATGTCACTGTACATACAGGACACCAGATATTGCAGTGATGAAAGGCAAAATGCCCCAAAATTTTTAAAAATATTTTTCATTATTTTTTTAATATCCCAATTTTTAAATTTTATATTATTTTTAGTTTTTTTAATACTAATAAAATAATATGTATTTTATTTCTTATATTTAAACCTCCCATTATTATTTCATTTTCCAATTAATTGTATTTTCTGTTTTATTGGCTTCATTTTTGAAGAAGCTTTGGATCACAGAAGGGTTACAACTGGGGTAGGGAAGGATCTTTGGTGTGGGGTGTCAGTGATGGAAGATACATGGGAGGAAGTTCACCTTTACATATATATACATATATATATAAGGTTTATAAATGTCTTCAAATGTTCACGTGGCATTGTCACAGTAGTTGAATTTTCACACAACAACCGAGAGAATGTTCAATTCCCTTCATGGGGACCTCTGCCACATTCTCTAATGGAACTGTAACAATCCCCCAAGTACAGGGGCAATGACTAGCGAAGGAGGATGGCCCTTTGATGGGTCTTTGATATTGACAACTATGCTTATGAGACTTTATTCTTGAAACTGAAACTTAACCTAGTGTTATAGGGTGCCTAAGATTTACTTCCAGAGAGACTCCTTGTTGCTCAAATGTGGCTTCTCTCTAAGCCAAACTCAGCATATATATGCATTACCTTCCCTCCAGCATGGTACATGACTCCTGGGGATGAGCCTCCCTGGCACTGAGGGAATACTACCAAGCACCAACTAGCAATGCAACTGAAAAAATACTTTGAATAAAAGGGGGGAATGAGTTTATTTTGCTAAGAGACTTCAAAGTGAGTCGGGAGGTCATCGCAAAGATACACTTATGCACATATCAGCAGGATCTCATACACTGCCAAAGTAAATACTACTCCAAATAGTGGGGCTCCTGAGGGCTCTGGAGACCCCCAGGTCCTATGGTCAGGGAAGGTAGCTCCGGAGTTTGTTGCCTTGCTATTGGGCCTTACTTTGAAGTTTGTATTCCTGAGAGTGACAGAGTTGGACTCAATTTTGTCTTCCCTATGCATCACTCACCTGTTCCTTCTATTTGAACCTAGAAATAGAAGGAACTGGTAGGTGTATATCCAAGAGACTTAAATCTTTGGGCTGAACATGTGTCAGCTGTGCCTTAAGCCTCAGTACAGTTGCTACACCTACTCTCCAGTTCATTGGACACATCCAGGACAACTAACAAGAAGGTGAGGATTGACAACCACTATACGAAGTAAATGAGACAGCCTACATCTGCAAGCAAGAGAGTTCCATCCATCAGCTGTGTAGGATCAAAGCCTTCTCTCAATTAGAGGTGGAGTGGACATTACCATCCTAGACTCCTCAGGACTGGGGACTGAACTATGAACTAGAGTGGACTTACTGATATTCTACTATAGACTTATTATGATTCTAATAATGAAAGAAATTACAACATTGATGTGGAGGAAGTGGCCACTGGAGGCTCTGAGGGCAAGGAGGGGGAAAAACGGGTATAATATGGAGGCATTTTCTGGACTTGGGAATTGTCCTGAATGACATTACAACAACAGATATAGGCCCTTATATATTTTCCCATAACCTACAGAATTGTATGGGAGACAGTGTAAACTAAACTGTAAATTATAATGCATGCTCAGTGGCAATGTCCCAAAATGCCCTTATCAATTGCAATGAATGAATGTACCACACTAATGAAGGATGTTGTTTATGTGGGAAAATGAGGGTGGTATGGGGAGCGAGGCATATGGGAATCCCTATATATTTTTTATATAATATTTATGTAACCTAAGTATGTTTAAAAAATTAAAAAAAATATTTTAAAATATACACATATAATCTTTATTTGGCTAAAGGAGAATACTGGAAAATATATCTAAATAATAACAATTTTTATGAACTATTTTCACTTTTTTCTATGTATTTTTTTGTAAATAATTTGTGTAATGAACTATGTTTAATCCTACTATAGTGTCACATTGTGAAAAAATATGCTATTCTATCCTTGATGGTTAAAGATCTGCACTTTCCAGCCAGAGATTAATTAGCTATTCCTCTGGTAATTGCTCTTCTATACCCAGTCATAAAATAGAGCATAAAAAAAAAAAGCCTACAAAAATCCAAACATGATGCCCAACATTGTGGCTTCTAAGGGCTGGGGATGGTGGTGCACTCTCTGTTTCAAACCTAACAAGGATGCTTTAGTCCTTGAACTTTTATCCTTCACAACATGCCAAGAAATCTTCCTTGGAAATTGGTCCCAGAAAAGACCAAATGTTGCATTATCAGCAATTCTCATTATAAGGGGTGCCATGGAATTATCAGGGTGAAAGGCAAAGGATACTCTCCTCTGTTTGGGTTCAATGTAGGTATACTTGTGAGACATAAATTCCAGGTGAAATTTTTATTTTACCAGGACCTAAGCAAAATATTTAGGTTGATTTTGTGTACCTCAGAAATAAAAAATAAATGCTCAAAAATCAAACTTAAGTTACCTCAATGTAAACAATTATGATATTGCAGAAATTTCAGACTTCTTAAATTATTTACATATTTCATTTGTGCAGTGTTCATTCAAATTGTGCAATATATATAAATGTTACTATTTTATAACATCCTAATGTTGATTTATACCTAATTTGTCTTTGGCAGTCAAATTGAGATTTTTTTCAGTCATATTTTGCAAACTCCTCCTTATCATGAATTTCTAGAATCACTAAATTAGTTTAAAAATAATGACAGTTCATTTTTACAAAAAAAAAAAA